>APFE030693147.1:37275-205091 GCA_000404065.3 Pinus taeda | reverse complement strand
GCATGTATAAATATGCATTGTAACATTGAAAGGAATATAATGAAAAATCAAGCTGGTAGTCTCGGTTTTGGGATCCAGTGGGAAATCTCTGTGTATATGTGTTTTATGTGTTATGCTCTCGCATTTTTATTTTTCCTGTGATGTACAATTCGTATGCAGGTAATTTCTGTACAGGGTGAAAACCTACATGGCAGCAATACCGCCAATCCCCTGGACGCTAATCTCTGGCAGATGAGGGGCTCCAATATGGCCGCCAACTGTTGGACTGCGAGCAGTGGATTGGACGGATGACGAGACGCAATGGGCGACGAGCAACTTCAAGCGCGGGACCCGCGGAACATTATCAATATTGTTTGTTAATGCGGCGAGTTAAACTTTGGAAAATTGGGTTTTATGTTTTGAACAAGTGGAAAGGGTTTAGGTGGGGGGGTTAATATATTTATTAACCTAACCGAATGTTAGATTAATCCTAGGCAAATGGACGTGGAGGGGTTAATACAAGTCCCAAATGAACTTAGCATTTCCCCAAACTTTAGGTTATATGGCTATAGTGCCACGGGGTAGGGAATTTTAGAATTTTTTGGGTTTTTTATATATTTTTTTGTATGATAGGGGTAGGAAAATGTTTTTAGGGAGCTAAATAATAGAGTTAGAGGTTAGTATGACTTTGTGAAATGAAACAGTATGAGTGAATGCCAAGTTTGTGGAATGAAACTTGGGCATAGGGAAATGAAAGGAGTTTGGAATGATGATTTTTACACAAGAAATGTGGCTTCTTACAACCAAGTAAACTCAGAGTTCAACTTAACATTTCTCCTAGAATGAAGTGAAACAGGACTATTGGGTATATCCCAAAGTCCTTGAGGGGATGTTAGTCAGAGATTTATGGGGGAATGAAAGGGGATTTAGTCATGCTTCCATTGTTTATGCAACCAAACAACTGCCTTGGTACTTGTGTCATTGATGAGATGGGTCCTTCTTGACAAGATAAATAATGATCACACACTTGCTTCTGCAACCTCAAACTGCCTACCCAGCCTAATACACCTAGCATTTTTTCTTCCTTTTGATTGGGTGCATTTGGACTAGCAAACCCTGATTTTCCTCTTTTCTTTTGACTGCCCTCCTATCTAAATCTACCCTTATCTCTTCCAAGGGCCCAAATTGAGCAGTTGGGCTCCTTAATTTCTCTACCTATCTACTCATCTGCCAAGCTTGAACTGTTTGGACAGATATTCATTCTCTATTCTACAACAACAAATTTAAATATGGAGTAGTCCAAATTGAACTATTCCGCCATCCATTAAGTGTGATAAAAAAAAATATTTGCACATTGTGAACTTGCAAATCAGATAGCAATAGCATTTTAACTAGCCACTTTCCCGGTCTTTTGGTTTGGGGTTCATTTTTACTATTTTTCCTGACCAATTAATTTTCTTTCCTTTTGATTATTCTTTTAAGGCATACCCTCTTTACATTTTTTAATTTTCTTTGTCTGTATACAAAATATGGAACCTTTGCAGCATGCAAGGATGAACATATTTGGCACTTCCATAGTCAATCATGAAAAATGAAACCTATTGGTATAGGAACCTAACAGTGGCTCCACTTGGGGATGGCTTTTCCTGGTGAAAAGCCAAGAACAGCAGGTCAGATGGCCTTATTCTTAGATGGTTACTGTAATTCAATACTTCCTTCTCCTGGAAACCAATGATCTGAACATTTGTAGCCTGTTTGCATTCCTTATGAGCTGATCTGTGCAAAATTACAGCTCTGTCTTTGTTGGTTTCTTTGAGTGCCCATTATCATCTTTATACTTCCCAAGTTTTATTTTTGATTTCTTATGGTAAATTCAAAATATACACCAAACTTGGTGTAATTCCTTGACTTTTTCCTCAAAATTTGCTGCAACTTGTTCCTTACTTAATTGTTGTAAATGAAAACTTTTGGAAATACAAATATTTATGTACAATATACAGTTGTGTTTGTGTTCATCAAAGGGAATCAAAATAGTGCTTGAGCATTTGCCCATTGACTAGGCCTTCCTCAGTATCTGTGCCATCCAAACTCTTCAAAAAATAGGTGTTCTTACCATGTACAACCTGAATAACAAATGGCCCCTTCCAAAGAAAATCAAATTTCCCATGTTTTCCTTTATCTTCCCTCCTGGAGTCCCATTTCAGCACTTTGTTTCCTATGAAGAAATCTCCAGCTTTTGTTCTTTTATCAAAGATCTTCTTGAGTTTATCTTGTAGTACCTAGGTTCTATGATATACTTCTTCTCTTGTCTGCTGCAAGTGAATAGTTTGATTGATCCTTCTCTGAATATCATTAGGCTTTGCTTGTATTTCTTGCAGCAACGCGATCACAGGGATTCCTAAAGAGGAGGGGAAAATAGCCTCTAGACCATACACCAATTCATATGGACTTGTTCCAATGGAACTTTTTGTGGTCAATCTGTCTACTCATAGTGCATTCACAAGTTTTTTGTGCCAATTCTTTTTATTCTCTTCTAGGACATTTTTGATGATGTTGATGAGGCTTTTATTAGAGGATTCAACAAGACCATTACCTTGAGGGTAATAGGCTGTGGAGTGACCCAAGGTGATGTGGTATTTGTGGCAAAAGCTGATCATTATTTTGGATTTGAAAGCAACTGCATTGTCTATAATGATCTTTTCTGGACAGCCAAATCTAGATAGGATATTGGTCTCTAGGAATTGGATGATGATTGAGTCATTGGCTTGCCTACAAGGGATGGCCTCTATCCATTTGGTAAAGTAATCTATGGTTGTCAAAATCCATCTATGCTGGCCAGAAGATGAAGGGTGGATCTTCCCAATGAAGTCTAAACCCCATTGTTGAAATGGCCTTTCAGTTGAAATGGGTTTGTGGGGCAAGGGCAACAACTTTTTATTGCCTTCAATGATTTGGCATCTATGGCAAGATATTGCAAAATTTTTCACATCAACAAATAGGGAGGGCCAATAAAATCCAACCCTTAGGATTTTATCAGCTGTTGATTTCCAATACAAGTGTCCACCACAATCTCTTGCATGAAATTCCTTGAGGACTCTGTCAGTTTCATCTAATGTTAGGCAATTAAGCAGAATAGCTTCATGATTTTTCCAAAACAACACATTATTTATGATACAAAACTTTGAAGATTTCATTTTTAAGAATCTCTTTTTAGTCCTGGATAACCCTGGAGGAGCTTGCAGGTTTAACAATACAAAACATATGTCAGCATACCAAGGTGATTGTACAAAGGCTTGATTGATCTGTGGAGTCACCATCTCCTGTTCGTTATCCAGTTCATTGATGTCAAGGGCTTGAAAGTTGGTTTCAGTCATTAATTTGGCTAACCCTTGTCCTTTTATGAGTTTTGTTGGCCTGATTTCAATGTTATACTCTAGAATGTTGGCTATTCATTTGCCCCTTTTGCCTTCAATTCCTTCTTGAGTAAGAATATCTTTAACTACTGCATTTGGAACATAGGCAATTATATGAGAGTACAGGATATAAAATCTGAAATCCTTAATGGCTTTTACAAGGGCATAAGCTTGTTTTTCCATGATTTGATACTTCAAAGGGGCATCTCTAAGTGCTTTGCTAAAAAATGCAATGGGCTTCACACATCCTTGGTCATCGTTTTGCAATAGGACAACAACAATAGTATGCTGAGAAGTGAAGGAAAAGATCATGAAATCTTTATCAAACTTGGGGCTTGTGAGGACTATTGTTTTTGTCAGGGCTGTCTTGATTTCCTCAAAGGCTTGCTTGGCTTCCATTGTCCATTTGAATTTAGAATCTTTCTTCAACATATTATTCAAGAGTCTTATTAGGTCAGCCAAGTTGGGAATGAACCTTCTTAGGAAATTGATCTTGCCTAAAAAAGCTTGTAGTTCTTTGATGTTTCTTGGGTGAGGCACTTGGAGGATAGCTTGAATTCTGTCTCGGTCAATTCTTATACCATCTTTTGAAATTATGTGACCTGGGACTTTTCCTTCTTCTAGGCCAAACAGTGATTTCTTTGGGTTCAATGATATGCCATATTTTTTGCAAATTAGGAACACTTGTCTGAGATGTTTTAAATGTTCTTGGTATAATTTTGAGAAAGCAATGAGATCATCAACATATATGACTAAGAAAACATGGATCTCTTTAGCAAAGGATATATCCATTGCTCTCTGAAATGTGGCCCCTGCATTTTTGAGTCCAAAAGGCATTTTGACATACTTAAAGGTTCCCCAAGGTGTTGTAAAGGCAGTTTTGTCCTGATCATCTGGGTGGAATAAAATCTAATTAAATCCTGAAAATCCATCTAGCAATGAGATCCTAGAAGCTCCCACTACCCTTTGTAGGATATGATCCATTTTTGGTAAAGGGTAGTGATCTTTGAGAGAGAATTTATTCAAATTTCTCAGGTCAACACAAAGCCTTATCTCTCCGGTTTTCTTCCTAGTAGGCACTAGATTTGAAATTTACTCTGAGAACCTGATAGGTGCAGTGATTCAGGCTTCATACATTCATTTAACTTCTTTTTCAATCGGGGGAAGGAGGAGAGGATTCACTCTTCTAAGCTTTTGTTTAAAAGATTTTTGATTTTCTTTCAAGGGTATAGTATGTTGGATGACCGAAGTATCATAGGACATGAGGTCCTCATAACTCCAGGCAAAAACATCTTGGAACTCTTTAATCAAGTCAATGTATTTTAACTTCTAATTAGTAGGCAATGATTTGGAGAGTTTTAGCATTTTGGGATTTTCTGTGGTCCGAATGTTACAGTCCTCAATTTCTGCATTGAGAGGTTGCATCTTTGGCTCTCTAGGAATGTCATTTGAGTCAAAAATATATTCTAAGGGAGTTAAGCCTGTGGGCAGGAAATTATCCTTTAGTTCGATTACTTCAAATTCTTCCTCAATCATTTCATCAAAATCTGTTTGTTTCAGCTCTTGTAAATTTGTACAGTCAAAGGTTGTTGGATGCAAAATTAGATTTTCTGTTTGAGATGATATGCTTTGCTCACTTTGGTCTGTTTGTTGTTGATCCTCAATGGTGCTTGTGTCAATGTTTATACTTGAGAATTCTTCTTTCAAAATCAAGAAATTATTTATTTGTGTATCATTTTCAAACACCTGCCAGTTTTTAACATTAACTGGGACAGTAGGTATATGTTTTATTTCAGTAGTGAAGTGGTGGTTGGGCTCAAATGGAAGCTTGCAAGTGCTAGCAAAAGTTGCCAAACTATGTGCATGTAAATTATGGTTTCTTGGAATTTTAGTGAGCTGAAATTCTAAGAAGCTATTAAGTAATTCAGTTGTTGCTCCTCTATAAGACCTCAGCCTAAGATCATTTGTAACAAAATTTCCCTTCATCTGTTGTATAATCAAATCTGAGTCCCCTAGTATTGAAATTCTAGTTGCCCCTAGACTTCTAATCAGTTTGAGACCCAATAGAAGGGCTTCATATTTAGCCATGTTGTTTGTACATCTGAAATTTAGCCTATATGCATGACCTCGAGCATGGTCATTTTGCATGTTGTGTATCCAAACCCCTGCCCCTGCTCCTAATTTGTTCACTGACCCATCAAACTCTAAGTACCATAAGATTTCTTTGTTATGACTACCCTCAATAGTTTTGGAAGCTTGTTCAGTGGGCAGGTTTGGCTTTTGTAACTCATATGATATGTAATTTTTCTTTGTTGTATCAATCACATCAAGACTTTTTTGATCTTGGACACTAGACTATTCATTCATGCTTTCTGTTTGTGTTGTTTTCGGGAGTTTGACATCAGTTTTGGGACACATGACAACATTGTATAAGATAAATGAATCCATGTCAGAATGCATAGAATAGATGGGGAAGTTTTGGGGTTTTTCTTGACTACTAACCACATATTTGATCAATGTTTCCCAGTACAATCTCTTTGGATGTCCAAAGACTGAAATAGTGGCATAGGACATGTCCAATTGCAAAGATCCTTGGAGTTTTGCAGCCCAAGATCTGTAAAAAAGCATACCATACTTAGGTGGGATATCAGCTACCACCACATCCATTAGGATTGTCTTGGCTGGATACTTGACTAGAGATACACAAAGGTCTTTGATTAGGCCTAGACACCTAACCTGGCTGGAATCAAATGAGAACAAGTCTTTATAGGGTCTTGTGATGTCTAGATCCAGTCTTTCCATCACAAACTTAGGCATTAGATTATGGGAGGCTCCCGAATCAAACATATCATTATGCAGCACTTTGTCATGAATGTTTAAGCTCACATAGAATGGAGGAACTCCTCCATATACCATTTTACGATTGACTTCAAGACCAAAAATCAGTTCTGGTTGATCATCAAGAACATTGATTGCATCCTTATTCTCTGGTATTTGTAGAGACCTGTTGATTTGCTGTTTTTACACCTCATGTTTGGCCAATTCAGAGAGAGGAATAGCTATTTTGAACTTGCCAATTTCTATTTCTAAGTTAAAATGTTTTTCTATCTGAAATTTGACATTATGGACAACAGATTTTTCATTTTCAGCTAAATTTTCAGTGATCTTCTCTTGATTATGAGTGCTGTTATGGGGTACATCTGATTTGAAATTATTTTCAAGAGGGTGATTCAAATTTTCCTTTGAAGAATGGGATGTGTATGACTGATTTCTTGAAGGATGTAAGTCTGATACATCTTCCACAGTGACTTCCTTTGGGTCTGGGTTTGTTTTATCAAGGGTTCTATCCGGACAGCTTTTTCTATTGTTTTCTTTGGGTGCTTGGTATCCTTTAGCTTGGTAGATTGAGGCACATCTATGGTTCTGCTTCTTAATTTGTATTGTTTATGGACCTCATAGATTGCTGCATCATACCCTTCTCTGAAATCAAATGACTCTCCGGACTTGGTTTGGAATTGATTGATGTTATGGGCTTCATGGTCATCTTGTGTTAGGAAAATTTGTTGTTCGCTATCTAAACCCATTAAGTTAATGTGAGGGTCCTCTGTCAGTTCATTAGAGGTTGAGGCCTTTGCATAATTATCTTGAAATGGGGGCCTAATGTTCTGATCAGGGCCAGTCCTTCCAGCAGTAGGGCTTTGATTTTTTCTAAAATTTGGATTCCTAGCTGTGTTACTTGTTTGACCCTCCCAAGATGATTTTCTCTCAATGGTATCTACCCTATCTCCCAATCTATCCATCCCTTTGATGATGGCATCTATTTTTTGTTCAAATTTTGAAGGTTCTTCTTTAAATGTTGTTCTTCTTTCAGTTCTAGCTCCATTTCGTTTAGCAATCAGGTTTGCCTCCACACTAACAACTATATTTTGCATGTCTGCTAAGCTTGGAGGGGCTCTTTCCCTCAACTGATATGCCATGTCAAGATCAAATCCATCAGGGAATTTGATCCAGGCTAAGTTAGGGGGAGCTCTAAGGTTCTGAGGAATGGCACTATAAACATTATTGAACCTTGCACAATAGTCTTGAATGGTTTCTTGTGGGCTGCTTTCTAAATTGTCATATTCAGTTAAAATGTGTAAAGGGTCTTTCTTCTTTTCCCATCTGTTTAAAAAGGCTTGATATAGGGCCTCAAGGTTGGCTATAGAGTTTGCAGCAAGTGTCTTAAACCAGGTCCTTACATCACCAGTTAGACTTTGGATAAAGATCTTCATTCTCACATCATCATCATCAATTTCATAATTTTCAAAATAGTCTTGCATTTTCTTAGTGTGTTGTTGAGCTGTATAGGAACTAGTACCATGAAAATAGGTGATCTTACTTTGATAATCTTGAGGCATAGCCCCTGGATTGGCAGGCAACTGCAAAGGAGCATAATGGTTGGCCATATTTACAGGGATAAATGGGGCAATAGGAAGAAATGGGACAGCTAGAACAACAGGGATAGTGGTAGAAATACGTGCAGTAGATGGAGGAGTGGAGAAGGTGCTTTGGGAGGTGGATGAAGAACTAGTGGAAGCAACAATAATGTGAGGATAGAATGAAGCTTTAGTAGGAGTTGGGATATATTTCTGCTGAATGGTTTGAAGGTTTGAATCAACAGAGTTTTCTTGTTCTTCTTGTTTCCTAAGAGTCTTAGGAATCAAGTTGGGGTTTTCAAAAATAGCTGGAGGATCTAGGTCAGGGTTTGACCTGGTGTACCGGGTTTTCTTCTTTGGAGCCAGCTTCTAAATTTGTTTTTGGTGTTTTTCTAGGAATGTTTAGGGATCGCAGCTTTAGAAAATATCTTACAGGAAATTCTTTTGGAACATGGGAGGCTTTGAGCTTTCCTTCGACTATGTTGAAACAGGGAAACTGATTAAGTTCCCCTGCGGAGTCGCCAATGATGTTATCACTCAGGTTGTTTCCTGCCTCATGAAGGGAATACGACCGAGGTAACCACTAACCAATCTTTTAGTTGTAGGTCCTAGCCTACCTGCAACGAGAGAGGGCTCTCTCTTTGTAATTTAGCTTTGTTTTGGAGTATTTTAGGCTAGTTATGATGAACAGGGTTTGGTTTTAAGTTTGTTGGATGGTGATTTTAAGCAGAGCTGGGTGTAAGTCTAAAATGATCTGTTTCATTGGGCAATGGAGTCAATGACAGTGTACCGCTGAAAGGTGTTTCTTGGGGAAATGGTAATGCTACAAAGCATGATAGGCAATCTAGGAACAATTTTCAAATCTGGAAATGATGGAATGAAGTCAGGGAATGAAAGGCAATCAAGAATCTTTCATTATACCAGTAGAGGGAAAGTGTATGAATATTATGCAGGACCAATTAAGGATTCCTAAAAAGTATTCAAAACGAAGGAATTAGTGCAAACATGAGCAGTTAAGAATTCATATTTATGACTAATTCTAAAGAAAACATGATAAATAATAGAGATTGAACACAGGGTGTATTTAAACAAATCCTGAGCTATTCTTCTTCTCTGTTACCAAGATTATGGAACATATGTGAAATTTGTGAATACAGAAAACATAAAACACAGTTTAGAATAACTTATTGATCCATAGAATGACACAGGAATTCTGTAGCAGGTCCTAGAACATTAAATCCACCTTCAGACAGTCCAGAAACAGTGAACTTCAACCTCCATTTGTATTAAAGAGTCTCAAAATTTACAGTGTAGTCCAGAGAGAAAATCACCAACCCCTAATACATTCTATGGGGAGGCATTTATACAAAAATGAGATACAAAATATATTGCAGATAAGTCTTCATGCAATAACTTTCTTTACCAACTCTTCAAAAGAAGTAAATGAGGGAAATAAATGTTGCAGTAATTGTTGGTGTCCATAGCTGTCCAATTTGTCAGAGATATTTGACTTTCTGGACTGAATGAGTTAGCAAGAGTTGCGTCTTTAATCTGTGGGTCCTGCTTTTGCTGTCTTGCTGTCCATACTTGGTATTTTATTAATGAGCTGTAGTCATAATTTGACCCTTTCCTAGTGTTGTTTTTACTGCTTGACAGGTGGCCCTTGTATCTAAGTTTGCTAACCTGTAGCCAACCAAAAATCTGTAGCTGATCAGAAGGGAACAAAAATCAAATTACCTGGGTAGAATTTCCAGCATTGCTTGCCACCAATCATCTGGAGGTAGTTGATGTCTTCATATCTTTATGAGTGTTTCATCAGCTTTAGTATATCTATAAAAGTTGGGTGGGACCTCAAAAAGATGATTTATCTCGTGTTCAATGTAAAATGGGTTTTTTAATTTGTCATAAAGACTCTGTCCAGAGGGAGGCCCTGTTTCTTCTGAGGTACTTGAGGATGTTGTAATCTAATCGGAAACATATTTATTTATTCTGGTAGTATATTGTTCACAGGCCAGTAGTTTTCCAGCACTAGTCAATAGGCTAGGTAATCCTCTACTCTGCAATGCTGTCATTTTTATCTTGAAGACATTTATTTCTGCCTACATTTCCTGGCACTTTCTTTTGAGAGTTTGCAGAAAATTTCTCATGGTCAATACCTTTTTTGCTGTCAGAATAGTATCTGTCTTTCTACTGATGTCTAATGCTGCCAATTTCTCTTTGGTATGAATGTTCAGGAAATGAATCATTTTATTGGCCTGCTCAAGCATATTCCCCAATGCTACTCTAGCCCTTTGAGTCTCAAATTGAGCTAGGCCTATCAATTCTATTTGTTCATGTATGGCCTGAATAGATCGCCATTGATCAGTGATTGATTGGCCAATTTTGGCCCACAAAATCTTTTTGATTTCAGCTAAAGTTTTGTCTAAAGTTAGCTCTTTCTCTAAGGCCTTTATTTTGTTGTCGAAGGCTTTTATTTCTCTTTGCTTCTCAGCCACTGTCATCTTGGACTTGTCATAGCTTGCCTCCAGCTTGGCCAACTTTTCTTTGGCCTCTTTCATGTCTGTCACCTGAACTTCTAGCTGTTTGACTGCTTTCATCATTTCTTCTATACTCATGCTAGATTCTGGTGCTGTTGTTGTTGCTGTTGTAGCTTCTGTAGTCGTTTTAGTTGTTGTGGATGTTGGGATAATAGGAGGGATTGTTGCTGATTGTGTTGGAGGAACAATGACAACAGTTGGAGCTATTTGAGGTGGCTGGGAGGTCAACTCTCCCTGCTTGCCTTCCAATGCTTTCTCCAACTCTTCCTCCATCTGAATTATTCTTTGATTCATCCTCATGAGCAGATCCATTGTATCATCAGCTTCTTTCTCTTGCACAAGTTCTGCAGTTTGAGGGTGTATAGTTGCAGGCAACTTCAATTGTTTTTTGAGTGCAACAATATCATCTTCTTTCTTCTTCATAAGGGCCTTGATGCCCTTGGCATCCTTAGGATCATGCCCTAGATCCATAGTAATTTCCTCCAATGTCTTTATTCAGTTATCTTTGGCTGAGGAAGACATTCTCTCCAAATCCAACTGAGTGTTTGTATTTTTTAATGATTCCTTCAGTTGATGGGCTAGCATAGCCTTGTCTGCTAGAGTGGCATAAACCATTTCACATGTTTGCTTGTGAAGCTCTATTTGGTCCATCGGGTGTATGTCCTTGGAGAGGACCTATAAGAAGGTCTTTATATAGTCTGCAGCTGTCTGTGGTTGTGGTATATTAGGCTTAAAATAAGTTAGAATCATCTTTTCCTCCTTAAAGTCATAAGCTGCCATTAATCTCTGTTGTTTGGAAGGTGTTGCCTTGAGGAATTGATCATACAACTGTACTCTTAACAACTCATTTTGGGCCTTTATTTCCATGAAAGTTCCTTTAATGGCAGCTGGTTGTTTGCTTTGTTGCCTTGAGGAAGACACCTCCATACCATGTTGCCTGCCTTGCTCCTGCTGGAATGAGCTGGTAGCTATTTGCTAACTTGTTTCTCTCTCCCTCCTCAAACTCTCTATGATTTCTTCACTAACTTCTTCCTCAACTTGAGGATAAACTCTTTGCCTCTTGGCCTCTGGTTGCTGTGTTGAGCCACTAGCAGGTGTAGTTTCTTCCCTATCCTGCTTCTTGCCTCTTTCCTCATTAACAGGAGTGTGTAATGCTGGAATCTGTGGTACCTCAGTTTTTTGTGGAGGGGCTTGCCCTTGACCCTTCTCTTTTGAGGTAGTAGGTTGTTCAGTCACTGTTTCTTGTTGTGCATCCATTACCTCCTTTCCTTTTGCTATACCTGTTGCTGGTGTAGACTTTTCTTGGGCAGCTTGTGAAGATGGAGCAGTGGATGTGCCTTCTCTGACTTGTTGTGGTAGCTTGAATGTCACCTGTCTCAATGGCGCAGAGGGCAATTTGACTGGTGCAGTGCTGAGCCGAGGGGTCAAGATTGCAGGAAGAACTAGCTTGGTCAACGAATTTGAGTTATGGTCGTAATTTTCCGTAAAAGCATGCAGGGCACTCCAGCAGTGAACCAATACAATTGAAACAAAACGGTCATTTTCACGCTTTTTAACAAAAATTGGACATTTCGGTGCTTTTTGGCGCGTTTGATTGATGACGTCTGCATGACTTATTTTGGCGCGCAACGGGTATGGGATGGTGACATGGCAGCTGACGAGGGCGGTGACGGGGCACTGATGTCAGTGGGTGATGTGGTGGTACTGCAGTGGAGTGGGGGGCTGACGTGGATGCGACGTCATCGGTGACATGGGAGCTGGCGTCAGGGGGCAAGTGGTGGGCGATTTCCAGTTTTCCATGCACCACTTTTGGCCCGGGGTGGTATTCTAGAGGGGGCTCCGATCATGCTAGGAGATCGACACGTGGTGGGGGTACAATAGAAATACCGCCATTTCCCCGGACGCTAATCTCTGGTAGATGAGGGGCTCTGATATGGCTGCCAACCGTTGGATTGTGGGCAGTGGATCGGATGGCAGACGGGACACGATGGGCAATGAGCAACTTCAGGCGTGGGACCCGTGGAACATTATCATTATTGCTTGTTAATGCATCGAGTTAAACTTTGGAAAATTGGGTTTTAGTTTTGAACAAGTGGAAAGGGTTTAGGCGGGGGGTTAATATAGTTATTAACCTAACCGAATGTTAGATTAATCCTAGGCAAATGGATGCGGAGGGGTTAATACAAGTCCCAAATGAACTTAACATTTCCCCAAACTTTAGGTTATATGGCTATAGTGCCACGAGGTAGGGAATTTTAAATTTTTTTGGTTTTTTTATATAGTTTTTTGTATGATAGGGGTAGGAAAATGTTTTTAGGGAGATAAATAATAGAGTTAGAGGTTAGTATGACTTTGCGAAATGAAACAGCATGAGTGAATGCCCAGTTTGTAAAATGAAACTTGGGCATATGGAAATGAAAGGAGTTTGGAATGATGATTTTTACACAAGAAATGTGGCTTCTTACAACCAAGTAAACTTAGAGTTCAACTTAACATTTCTCCTAGAATGAAGTGAAACAGGACTATTAGGTAGATCCCAAAGTCCTTGAGGGGATGTTAGTCAGAGATTTCTGGGGGAATGAAAGGGGAAGTAGTCATGCTTCCATTGTTTATGCAACCAAACAACTGCCTTGGTACTTGTGTCATTGATGAGACGGGTCCTTCTTGACATGATAAATAATGATCACAAATTTTTTTCTGCAGCCTCAAACTGCCTACCCAGCCTAATACACCTAGCATTTTTTCTTCCTTTGGATTGGGTGCATTTGGACTAGCAAACACTGATTGTCCTCTTTTCTTTTGACTACCCTCGTATCTAAATCTACCCTTTTCTCTTCTAAGGGCCCAGATTAAGAAGTTGGACTCCTTAATTTCTCTACCTATCTAATCGTCTGCCAAGCTTGAACTGTTTGGACAGATATTCATTCTCTATTCTACAATAGCAAATTTAAATATGGAGTAGTCCAGATTGAACTATTGGGCCATCCATTAAGTGTGATAAACAACAATATTTGCACATTTTGAACTTGCAAATCAAATAGCAGTAGCATTTTAACTGGCCACTTTCCTGGTCTTTTGGTTTGGGGTTCATTTTTACTATTTTTCCTAACCAATTCATTTTTTTGCCTTTTCATTATTCTTTTAAGGCATACCCTCTTTACATTTTTAATTTTCTTTGTCTGTATACACAATATGGAACCTTTGCAGCATGCAAGGATGAACATATTTGGCACTTCCATAGTCAATCATGAAAAATGAAACCTATTGGTATATGAACCTAACAGGTGGGTGGCCACCAATATCCACTTGGATCATTCCTCCCCCCTTAGGAAGCAATGTTCCCCATTGTGTTGAGTTCCTCCATGAGATGAGGAAACTTCTTTTGAACTTGGTCCCTAGTGAGCCACTTACCTTGGTGAAGGAGTTAGCATGCTTTGACAACTCGATACAATTGGACCTTATGCTAGTGAGTGTGCTGGATCTACATGTCCATGATCTGATCAATTGCATCTTGTTACATGCAATTTAGATTTAACTCTATTGGTGTGAGTCATTCTGTAATGTTGGATGTGCCTAGTAATGGTGGAAAGTATGGCTCAAGGTAATCCAAATTAAACACTGGGTGCAGGCCAAGGAATGGGGGAATATTGAGCTCAAAAGCATTATCTCCCAAATCCTTGGTGATGGTGTATGACCCATATATGAGTGGATGAATCTTGTGGTAGGGCCCAGTGAAGTGCTCCTTCTGCAAATGTAGCCAAAATTTTTCGCCCACCTGGAACTTGTGTAGCACCCGCTGCTGATCATGCCATTGCTTGTACTTAGCATTGGTTTTGTCCAATATGTCATGGACCTACTGGCAGATGTTTTGAATATGCCCAATAAAGCTATTTTCCTTGTCGGCTTCATACTGGACATGAGCCAAATCTTTTTGAGTCATTACAACTAGTATTGCCACATCAATGGGACATAGTCGTTGGAATCCCAAGCCCACCTAAAAAAGGTTGTGGCCAATCGAGCTATGGAGAGCATGGTTGTAGCTATCCTGGACATAGGGGAGGATCTCAATCCATGTGCATGGATGCTTTGAGTTGTACATACACAGAATGTGTACAATCATCCTACTGACGACCTTTGTCTGGCCATCAGTTTGGGGATGGAAAGTTGTGGACTTAGTGAGCTTGGTGTCTAGCATCGACTAGAGACTAGACCAAAATTTACTAAGGAACCTGCTGTCCCAATCTAAGATGATAGAGTGTGGGATCCCAAAGTGTACCCACACTCATTCAAAGAAGCGTTTAATAGTGGATTCTGATGTGATACTCTTATTGCAGGCAGCCATAATGGCCATCTTCGAGAATCAGTCGATGACCATAGAAACATAGCCATTTCCATGCTTAGTAGAAGGAAGGCCTCACATGTAATCCATGGAAATGTATTCCCAATGTCAACTAGGGGTAGGTAGAGGAGTATAGAGACCTTTCTTCTTTATGGTTAGTTTGGGGATGATGCAGGAAGTGCAGGATCTGATGGGATTCCCAATATCCTATCAAAGATCTGGCCAACAGAAATACTTTTGAAGTATTTCCATTGTTTTATCGACCCTTGAATGCCCAGAGGCTCGACTGTAGTTCGCTTCCCAAATCATCTTTGCGCTCTCACCTGAAGGAACACAAATGTGTCGCATATGGCATAAAAGTGCATCCTGGAGGTGAAAACCTAGAACTGGATGACCCTCCAAGAGCATATGGTATGTGTGCTCATATTCTAGGTTGATTTTGTAGAGAAGTGGCCATTCATAAGTCTCATGCCAAGAAGAGTTTAGCATGGTAGTTAATGGCATGATCGGTGGTCGGCTAAGGCAGTTGACAACATTATTAGTTCTACCCTTATTGTAGTTGATATTCAAATGGAACTGTTGCAAGTATGTGGACCACTTCTAATGGTGATCATTCTACAACTTCCCTTATGTTTGTATGAATTGCAGGGGTCGATGCTCTGTGTGGATGACCATTTCCTTCCCCAAAATGTAATGCTTCCATTATCGACAGACCTGCACAATGGAATACATCTCTTCATCATCAGTCGGATACTTCCAGACCGTGTCTTAAAGTGTCTCACTGTGATATGCCACTGGATGCCCCTATTGAGTAAGGACTGCCCCAAAAGCATAGTCAGAGGCATTTGTCTCAATCTCAAATGCTTGTTGCAAGTTTGGTAATGTGAGAAATGGTGCAGAGAAGAGGCAATGTTTCAACTCTGTGAATGCCTTCTATTGAGACTCAGACCAAAAGAATTTTTCTTTCACTCCTCCTTTGGTGACTTGACTCAAGACTAAGTGATATGAGAGAACCCCAACACAAACCTGCGGTAGAAATTGGCATGATCTGGAAAGTTGTGGAGCTCTGTCAGAGTGGTTGGGGCTGGCAAATCTTGAATGAATTGGATCCTGGTTAGATCCACCTGCACCCACCATTCATCAATAATGTATCCCAGATACTGAACCTAGGTCATGCCAAAAGTAAATTTCTCCAAATTTGCACACATCTTGTTTTGTCACAGTGTTTGGAGAACCTGTCGGATGTGGTGGAGGTGTTGTTGCCAACTTTGGCGGAAGATCAGGATGTCATCCAAGGATAGCACTATCAATGAGTTGGTGAATGGCCGTAAGATGCCATCCATGAGCCTCATGAAGGTTGCAGGAGCATTCATCAACCCAAAATGCATAACCAACCATTCTAAAAGGCCCTCCTTCGCTTTGAAGGCAGTCTTCCACATATCGAAGGGTTCGATTGGTACCTGGTGATATCCGAACTTTAGTTCAATCTTCCTGAAATATTTTTCTCTTGTTAGTTGGTCAAGAAGGTCACCAATCCATGGGATCAGGTACATATTCTAGACAGCGATCTTGTTCAACGCCTGATAGCCAATACAGAGTCTCCAAGTCCCATCCTTCTTCTATACCAACACGATCAGGCTCCCATAAGGTGATGAACTTGGATGAATGTGACCTTTCTGCAGCAACTCCTGAATTTCCCTCTTGATTTCATCATTCTCCATAACGAAGTGTTGATAGATTGGTCCATTGGGTAATGATGCACCCAGGGTTAGATCAATGGAGTTCTTGACCTGACAGTGCAGAGGTACCCCTCTAGGGGAGGTGAAGATGTCATCGTACTCCTCCACGACCTTGTCCATCTGTTGTTGTTGTGTGGAGGGGCCTTCTCTGGAGGTCGTGGCAAATGCCTTCTTCTTTTCTTGAAGGTGTATCATTAGGAAAACAAATTTCTGATTTTTGAGATTATTTTATTACATTATTTTGCAGTAACCAGAGAAATGGCGGTAGGCGGGGCTACCTCCCATATCTTGTACAACTTATTTCCCAATGTACCAAGAACAACACGAGGCCTTGACTCATACATAGCATGCCGCTTCCACAAGTATGGTTGGCCTAATATTACATCACAAACATCAAGGGGAGAAACGTCAAAATAATACCTCATTTGTGAAGGGCTTGATGCTATATAGAAGGCGACATTGTTGGGTCACGTGCAGATCTTGTCCTTGGTGAAGCTACCCGATGGTGTATGGTTGTCAGTGTCCTTTGGTCAGTAGGCCTAGCCACTTCATGACCTCTGCTGCAATGAGGTTATTTTAGCTCCTGCTATTGAGAATGAACTGTAATGGGGAACTCTTCACCCACATCTTGGAGTGGAACAGATTCTCCTCCTCCTTTGGATCTTTGGGTTCGTCCTTCTGTATATTTGTGGTGGTGATGGTGGTGGTGGGCTCCGCATTAATAATTTTCTTCCCCTTGTTGGATTCTGACTCAAAGTCAGAACATGCATCTGATTCTAAAGCCTTCAACTGGGCCACCAATGAATGCTTGGCCCAACACTCGCTTCTGTTGTTGGTATAGCTATTATGGAGGTCACACCACTTTCTCATGTCCTTCTTCAGCATTGAAGTGTTTTCCTTTGCTTGTGGCCTTGACAGGTTGTCATGGGTCATCCTGCCTTGGCTTTTCCCTTTTTTTGCAGTTTGGCGACACCTTTCTGTTTCTTTGGGTTCACAGATCCAAATTATCGCTTCTTCTGCTTAAATTTCTACTTGATCTTGACTATGTATTGGTACATCATGGCAATAAAGGAGATGCCCAGGAACTCCATCTTGTCTTGGATGTATATATGTAGGTAGATTTGGTACTTGAGTACCAAATGTTTCTTAAAATCCTTGATGCCAAACTTCATGCACTGGGTATGAAAAACCTTTGTAAAATCCGGCACATCTAGGTACTTTCCCTACCATAGCATGGTCCACTTTATGTATTTGTCCTCATATCTCTTGGCAAGGTAGTACTACTCCTTGTTGGCATCTCAGAATGAATTCGAAGTGGAAGTGGCTAAAAACAGTGAATTCATACTTTCCTCCTTCTGCTCACAATAGGTTTCCCACTAGTCCTTGTCGTGGGGGGGTAGCTTTGAGAAGGGAAAAAGTAATATTTTCTCCACTGGAAAAATCATGAACAGAAAAATATCCTTGTAACAGATTCAACCATTTATGTATGGCATCTACGTATATTTGGCCCTAAAATATGGGAATGTCAAATTTTACTCGTACCTTAAAATATGTGGTGCCTCCAGAGTGGTTGTTGGATGTGGATGTGCCATCAGTGGGTAGCCGTTGAAGGATCTGAGAAAATTTATCCATCATCACATTCCTTTATTTCTCAAGGGCCTCCTTGAGCAATATTTTGATAGGATATCTTGCTCCCTCGTCATTCTTTTCTTCCTACATCGGAGGCCAACAGGATTTATGAGGGTGATCTTGCAGAGGTTCGACCAGTTCGAGCCCTAACTCCTTATATCTTGACCTCGTTGGGGACATGCAAAGAAAAACAGAGAAAGAGCAGACCCTTATGATACCACTAATCTGAATTGAAATAGGAATGCAACAAATTACAGATATAACCATAAATACAGAGATGCAATAGAAATAACACTTCCTTTGATTAATATCAAATAATCAAATATTCTTAGAAACATTATGGAAATGAGACTAGATCGACAATAGTAGCATATATCAGAGAAGAGATGTGGTGGTTACATACCTCTGAAATTCGTTATAATGAGGTTCAAGGGCATTTTTACTATTGAACAATAAGAGCAAACCCTAAACAACCAAAACCCTAACCCGAGGAGATCTAACATCAAGAGTTTATGGGCCTCGTTGGGGTTAGTTGCATAGCCAACTTCTCAGGCTCGTGACTTGGTCATCTGATCTATATTTGACACACATGCTACTCTATTGGAAAGATCTCTCTGAGCAATATGACAGAAAAGACAATTTTCTTGAAAGTTTTCTACCAGTAGATTGCCAAAAAAATGTCGTTTAGGGCCTCAAAACGACTCCAAAAGTTTAGGACCTGAAAAACTACTATTGTGCTACAACTAAGGAAAGTGGAAAAATAAAAGAAATAATGGTGGGTGTCCAAGTGGAATTTATGGGTGGCCACCAATATCCACCTAGGTCACAAAGAATGAAAATGAGGTACAATAGAAGAAAAATTAACAAAATATTTCCTCTTCTATTGGGTTGCTCCAAAAAACCTCTTATCCAAATGACTATCTTAAGTATTGACCAATCCATAATGGAATCAATCTTGGAGAGATCTAACTTCAACTCACCTTCTGCAATATCATGTCCCAAGCACATCAAAGAATTTTTATCCAACATATAGTTTGACATCTTCAAAAACAAATGTTCTTGATATATGAAATCAAGTATTTTTTTCTCACACATGACACATTCATAATGAAATAATCTGAAAATGAAAATGTCATCCAATTAGACTATCATGTCTAGAAATTGCTTCAACACATCTTTCTTCATATGCATGAAAGTATTAGGAGCATGGCAAAGACCAAAAAACATAACAAGCCATTCAAACAAACCTTGCTTGGTTTTGAATGGTGTCTTCCTTATATCTCCTTCAACAACTCTACTTTGATGAAAAGCACTACTTGAATATCATTCAATGAAATGCTTACCATTCTTCTTGAGCATCAAAACAAGGGGTGCACCACATGGTAAAGGAGAAGGCCGAATGATCCTTTTATTTAGCAATGTTTGGATTTGTTTTTTTTTTATTTCGTCACTTTCCATTTTTAACATCCTTTGCATGTCAATGTTAGGAAGAAGATACTATTGATGCAATGGTATTTCATGTTGGATTCTCCTCTTGGAAGGAAATCCTTTTGGCTTTCTGAAACACCTCATCATCATGGCTAACTAAATCAACCAAATCAGTTTTCAATTCGGAATTACAACCATCGAATGCTTCGTAATCAATACCAACATTGGGTTTGATCATAAGAATCACTAAATTCTTTCTTGAATTCACTAGTCTTTTCATTTTCCATGCAGTAACTAATGAAATATTTAGTTTCTTGCGATGATCTCACACAATATACTCCACACCATCCTTGAACATGTGGTACTTGTTCTCATGATGGTATAATATTTCCTTTCTATCATAAAGTTAAGGCCCACCCAAAACAATTCCTGATATATCAAGCGATACAACATCTAATTCAACTTTGTCAATGAAGTTTGTTGTGATTGAAAACCGAAGAATACTTTTTCTTGTAACCTGTAAGTTTGTGTCCATGCATATCCAACACAATGGATATGGCTTGGGATGTAAAATTGTTTTAATATTAAGTTTCTTGACTAAGTCATCAGATATCAAATTAGCTTGAGAACCACTATAAAAAGTGTGTTGATTTTTGTATTTTTTGAGATTACTGTCACATGACATAATTCAATCCTTGTTTCTTCATTTGGAGTGCTAGTGTGACAAATTGATATACTAGTGCTAGCAGTGGATTGTTTTCCTTTCATACCCATGGCTGTAATTTTAATTTCATCACCCAATTTAGATCCCAAATCCTCTTGAATGACAAAAACTTCCTTTTCTTTTCCTTTGTTGTTGGATTTGTTTGGTTTCATTTCAGGATGAACCTTCCAATAATGAGCTTCATCATGACCCTCTCTGGAACAATGTTTACATATTGTTTTCTCTCCTTCCTTTTTAATGGACACATTTTTCTTTCCTTTGAAACCCTTTTCTTTCTCTTTACCCTTAAATGGATTTTTACTACCTTCTTCTAGATTTTTTTTCCCTCTTTCCTCAAGATGGGTGGCTTGCACACACACATCATCTAGATCATTAGAATTAAATGTTAAGATAGTATTCCTAAGGTAAATGTGTAAACCCCCTATGTACTTCAACAATGTGTCCTGTGATTACAAATCTACACCTAACATCAAAAACCCTTTTTTGAATTCTTCGGGTGTAATCTTGCACATTTTGACCTTTAAGTTGTCTGAAGTTCTGCCAGTTCATGATGGATTTTTCATATAAGCAAGAGAGTAAAATTTTCTTTTGATTACAAAAATGAAATAATTCCATGAAACTAAGATCTTACTCTTCTTTTTAATCTCCTCTTGTGTCCTTGATTCCCATCATACCGGCGTTGCACCCTCCATTCTCAAGGAAGCTAACTAAATCTTTATGTCATCCTCTTGAAGGTTTTGAATCCTGCAATAGACCTCCAACTGATGAATCCAATTATCAATCTTATCTACATTCACTTCACCATTATACATGGGTAGCTCAAATTTAACATCAAGTTTTAGAAAAGGTTATTTACCAGTTCCTTCTGAAGTATGATGATGAGTATGAGTAAGGGTTGTGTTAGTGGGAGATGGTGAAGATTCTTGTGAAGAAGTAGATGAAAAATATGGTGGAGAGGGTGGAGGTTTGTCTCCATTTCAATTACCTTCTCCTAAAAATCCTTCTCCTTTGGGAGGTTTAGAACTTTCCCATTGCAACCTGGCATTCCTCTCTTCATATAGGACCTTTACCATCTCTGTCAAATCAATGAAAGCCCTTTTGAAGGTCTTCTCATCTTTTGTCATGTTTGTAGGTTCTCCTTCATGAGACATGATCTTTGGAGTCTCAATTGCAACTCGAGGCTAAACTAGTGTTGGAGATTGTGGCAACCTTGCTCTCCTTCCCCTTAACCCAACTTTAGGGCTTCCAACCACCTTCTCTTCTCCTCTTTTGAGTTTTAACCATGTAATGACATAAACTTGCAAATAGTTAAATCCTTATTTCACAAAGAAAACCTAGAGCTCTGATACAACGTTTGATCTGATTTAGAATATTACATTGATGTGCGTAGATCCTCCTCTGAATAGAAACAAAATTCTTTCATTCTGCTTAAGGATTCACAAATTTTTGCAAGTGAAGAATGAGTTTTTATGTTAATTTTATGAGCAATTAAACATAAATAAGAGATTGAACAACAACATAAACATGTATAGAACATCATCAAAAATACATTACAACAGGAACATGGTAAATGAGTTCGCCCCTCCAGGGCTACGTCTCCTTGGTCAAGCTTCCAATGGCTTAGGCCTATCTATTATGCTCAAAAGTGTAAAAATATGTGTTTACAATACTCAAATGCTTTTGAAACCTACTCCCATGAGTTCAGAATGTCTGAAAATGGTTATCAAGCCTATTTTTGTATCCAATTTGGTGGGAACTCCAAGAAGTTATGACCTCTCCTAATTTTCCTAATATTCGCTCCACAAACTGCACCATTTCTGGCATGATCCTACAATTTCCCTAAAAAAAGTGTTAATTGGGTGAAAATTTCGCCGCACAACAGCCATAAACTATGGGCACTAACAACTTCATCAAAAATCACAATGGGGGAGAGCCGATGGGTCCTATTGTTTGTGAGTGCGAGATGGAAGATATGCAATTGCAATAAGTGACAAACCCAACGGATTACCAACTACAATATAACTGTATCGCATCCGAAATATATCACAATCAATGGAGCTAGGGTAATACATATAAAACGACTTGCACTATGTGATATCGCAATTGAAACTTGATCCTATTAGGGTTGATTCTGTAGTAATTTCCTTCTTCGATGTGTGATTGCGATTATCGCATCGTACCCTTACTTGTTCTAGGGTTGATTCTTCAAAGTCGACCCGCCTGCAATACACCACTTAAGAACCAGCTTGCGGGCGTAGTGGTAAAGCTTGGTGTTGTTGTGGGTGAGGTTATAGTTTTGACCCTGGCCTTTCAAAATAAAATTCTATTCGACACTTAACAGGTCACGTGGTGGCCTCCAGGTTTGCCACGTGTTACTGTCTCATTGGTCTACCTGTATAGCCTTCAACCAATAGCATTGTGCCAACTCATGCATGTACGAATGTACCACATGTAACTCAACCATTCACTGATGAGATTGTGGTGCCACCTTAGCTACATAATTAGCGCCAACTGGCCATCCTAGTCAATAGTACGGACTACTGACTAGGTTGTCCCCTTTTTTCGAAAAATTTACTTGTTTGCCGAAGTGAACATAACATGTTTCTAAAGCCATACAATGTCTAATTCGTGTGAAACAAGTTGTGTTGGATTCACAATGACAAGCACTAAATGTCCATTCAGGTTCCACATGATTCTGACAACTTTGATTGATGAACATAATTTTGAACACCTGATCAGTGACACTAGGGGTGGCAGGGCTAATTCTCAGAATCAAGCGTGCTACCCCGAGGACCCAATGGGCCACAAGTGTGGGTGGGGGGGGAGGGACTCAAAATCGGTCCTGCAAACCTAGCTCCATCTCTTCCCGCCCACCCATGTGACACAATGGACCCGAGGGTGGTAGGGCTAATTCTCCCTATGTACAACTCACTCCCTCCCCACCCACCACCATGACCCAACAGGCCTAGGGGGTGACAAGGCCGATTCCAAGAATCAACCCTACCACCCCTAAGGCTCGTTGCGCTATGGGGTGGGTTATTTTTATTTTATTTTATTATACTTTTTTACGTTTTTTAAATATTTTATGCTTTTATTTTTTTTAGTTGTTTTCAATTTGTTATTTTAAATTTTTTTTTTTTGAACGTCTTCTTTTCATGTTTTTATTACTATTTATGATTTTTATTTTTTTTATGATTTTTTTTATATTTTAAATTATCTAATATCGTTATTTTTTCTTTAAACTATGTTTCTTTTGGAAAATATTATTTTGTATTTTTTTTTTTTTTAAATATATTTTTAATTTTTTTTATCCTTTATCATTTTTAATTTTTTTGTTATTTTTTTACATATGGTTTTTGCTATGTTTTTTTATTTTTTCATATTTTTAGTTACTTGTTATTATTATTTTTTTTCCCTCTTTATTTTAGTTTTTTTTCTCACATTTTAATTTTTGTTTTCTTTCTTTATTATTCATATTATTTTATTTTATTTACTTCTTATTATTTTTTTTTATTTTTTATTTTATTTTTTCAATGTTTGATTTTTATTTTCTTTTGTATTTTTCATTTTTATTTATTTATTATTTTGTTTTATTTTATTTTTTCCTGCAAGGTCCATGTTGATCATTGACTAGCAACTTGATCCCATTATTTGTGAATTTGATAGTTGATTTTAATTTTTTCATTATAGTTGGTCGTGTTTGACACCACAATGTGTCAGTTTCATAGTTGGTCTTTCAAGTTTCATTATAATGGGTCAGTTCACCTACACTGTGTGTCAATTTGATGGTTGATTTTTAAATTTCTGTTGCAATATGCCAAGTTGTCTTAGGTTTGGATTTTAGATTTGTTATACTTCTAGCATTTGAAAAACGAATTACACTGGTATAATGACTCTTTCATTCAGGTATTGATTTAAAAAAATAGTCATAGAAAATTTTCATAATGCCGTGGTTGAAATATGTTGAATACTTAAGGTTTTATGTAGTCATCATCTTTGGTTTTAAGTCCATGATTAAAAAATTGTCAAAATTTTAAGGGTTTTCTGAGCCATGATATTTTATCTTTAACACAATGGCTAAAAATTGTTGGGATTTTAAGGCTTTTTAGAGACGTGATGTTTTATGTTTAATGTCATGCTCGAAAATCATTGCAATTGTATGGGTTTCAGAGTCATGATATTTTACCTTTAATGCCATTGCTAAAAAAATGTTGAAAATTTGCCTCGAAAAAAAAGGATGTTATTACAACATGAATTTTTTTTTGTTTTTAGGCTGTTTGTTGCATTGAAATAAAAAAATGGGTTTTATTGGATTTTACTGCCATTTTTAAAAAATGTTCAAAATTTACCCTGGGAAAAAGAAAGAAACTCCATAATCAACATTTTTTGTTTTTGGGCTTGCTTTTCATGTTTTTTCTTTGTTTTTTGGCTAGAGTACTCAGTTTTAGTTTGTAGTTCTCATTTCATAGTTTAAATTATTAATTTTTAAAAATATATTCCCTCCATTTGGTTTCCCACTGCTTCTTTAAAGGTTACTGGTCATTTTAAATAGGTGACAATTTGGTCACCACCGGTGGTCGAAACAGTGCATTTTGTCACCTCCTTAGCAGAATTTGACACTGATTGCGCTTTCACGTGTCACACACTGATTGGATCTTGTGCATCCATACGGCAACATCCCCATGTTGAAGGTATTATCTATATGACTGATGTTGACATCCATACTACTGATGTCAGCATGCCAAGTGTCCCTGTAGGTCTTGCCTGCAATAAATTTAGTTGTTTAAAAAAAACTTCAGTGGGCTATAACTTCTTCATACAATGAAGGATTGAGGTGTCATTTATTTTGTTAGATTCAGAATGATGAGTTCTTCGATTTAATTTTATCTTCACTGCATTTTGAGGACTTTGAAAATTTGGCCTTTTAGGATCGTCCTAGATTATTCCTCCCCACTAATGAGATTTTGTGCCACCAAACACTTTATCAATAAATTGGCAAGTGATAGAATTTGTCCCTCACTTTATCCTTTTCAAGCCAGTGGGCCTTACTTGGATGCATTCCCTTGAGACCAATATGAAGGTACTCCACTTTCCCCGTCCTGAAGTCCCAATTCTCCTATTAAGAATGATATCTTCTACTATCTTCTCTAAGTATTCGGGTGAAAAATCATCCACTACAAGAACCTATCTAGCCTCTTTGGTTTCCATAATCAAAGGAGTCTCATAAAGCTTAAAGTTTTCAAAGTTCACCACTAAATACATCTACATGTATGTTGGCAAATCAAGACAAAAAGCATTATCTCCAATCTTCTCCTGGACTATTGATGGGCCTCATTATTGGGTAATTATATGGGCCTTAATTAACCTCCTATATTAGCTAAACCAATTTTTCTTGCAACTTATTACATGCTTTTGATTATACTTTTTTTACGAGATGAGTTAGAGTTGGATATTATGCGTAGTGGACTAATATGAATTAAATGCAGAATTGAAGGAGAAAATCAAGGAATTTTGGCAAATACTAAGGTTAAAATCGAATGGGATAGGGGAGAGGGATTGTTGAAGGTAAATCCTCCTCATTTACTTCTCCCCCATTCGAATATTCCTCCATCCATCACATAATCTTGGAGGTGTAAGCAACCAAGCCATGAGCATTATAAGGAAAACGCGTATGTGAGAAACAAAGGGCTAGTTTATCTCGAGATTGGGAGCTGAGCCTCCCTAATTTTAAGGAAGTCGTTGGAGACTTCATTTGTATAAGTAGAGAGGCCTAGTGTGAAGTAGGAAATGTTCCCTCTACAGATAGAGGCAACCCCTCTAGCCCTAGAGTGGGTTTAGTCACAACAAAACAAAAACAACAATTGATTTCCTTAAACAATCATCGTTGAAAGCCTACCTAAACTAGTGTTTGATGAAGCTTTCGTTACAGTGCTCTAGCTATCGTTTCCTTTTCCTCAATGAGCAATCAACCTGAAACAACACAAGAGAACATCAAAACATGTAACCAAGAACAACAATGATCTATTTACTTACAGGGTCAAGGACCCATAAGCTATCAAGTGTATTTTACACAAGACATAGGAAATCATCATTCCTTGTATTAAAATAAATCAAAATCAAATCTTATAACGAAGCCTTGATGTCGGAAGCTTTCTCGGAGGGTCCAGCTGGTATGTTTCTTCAAGCATTCACTCTCAAGAATGGATCTTCCAAACGGATGATGACTCTCTCTCTCACTCACAAGCTCTAATACAAGGCTAAGGAAATCCACAACCAAATTGCTAAACTATCAGAAATTCACACTGCAAACTTATCAAACTCACACCAAATCTAGCTAATTTGCTTCAATCCAAAAACCAAGCACTATTTGAACATAGCAATGGGGAGTACTTTTATAAGAGGAGAAGCCTCCATAAAATGAGGGAGAGGGAGCTTACCTTCAAGGTCAGTTTCTCAAAAGGTAGAACCACCATCCCAGAGGAGGAAAGGCAAACCAATTAGACCCAACAACCAGTTCTAGAATCACCTAGAAGGGCAATTGTTTGAACTAATTCACCATATATAGATCATTGAAAGTCATATGCTAGGGTTTAGTGACAACATCGTAAGAAAGTAGTGCATTCAGACCAATCATCCCCAGAAATATCTTGACAACTTGCGCCGAGCACTAAAATTCGAATATTGCAGGACACACATGTACACCTATGACAACTTTGTGATGATATAGTTCATAATATAGAATCTTCATAGACAGAAAGGGGTTTACTTGCAACAATGCAGAAACATAGGCAAAAGGGTCAATCTTCAGTATTGGAGAGCACTTGTTTAATCTTCTTGAATGAGTGGGAAGATATGGACACATTTATTTGATGCATCACACAGCAGAGATGTCACTGAGGGATTGAGATGAGGTCAATGGAAAATTACTGTGTAACAGATGCCCCCTAAAGCATGAAGTCCGAGAGAGTGGGAAGGGTGAAATGCTTTATGAAATCATAATAAAACTAGAACACCATCACAAAAAACCTACAAGCACAAGTACAACTAATATCTTTGATAGTGAAATACATGTAGTCTAGGCATGGGCGCAACCATCCAAAAGACATAAGAAACTTGGTCTGTGGTATGGACGCAGCCACCTAGTCGATAAGACCATATATCAAGATAGAGGTATGGTTGCAGCCATCCAAAAAGATTCAAGTATGGTCACATCCATCCAATCAAAGAGTCATGTATATAATCATGAACCAATGCACACAACCCAGACTTATGTAATCTTAGTCTGGGGTTTTGAATCCCGACCGATCATAGTACAATTTCTAACATGCGAATGGATGTGCTCAAGTCGAGCATGGTAGAAAATCGCTTGATTACTGGCCAATGATGTAAATCGTTAACAAGCGCGAGAGAGACCACCATTGATATCAATGCTTCTCAAGGTACTACCAGTGAAATCCACCAAGTGTGAAGAATGACCTAGAGTTGAACACTCGTGGAATCACCCAATCGAAGACCAATGATGTAAGCCTATCGTCAAGCATGAAGAACTTGCCATTGAGGCATGCAAACTCCAAGGTACTTAAAGGACTCTCTAGATCGACTTCCTGGATAATGAGCTAGTGTTAACAGGAAGCAATTCGTCGCAGGAGGGCCATAATGTTTCCCCCATCAATAACACGAGACAACGAACAAGAGGAAGATGGTGAAACAGAGCATTAGAGGAGGAGGTAAGGGCACAAAATGTAGAAGGATTATACTCTTCAACGTATTGGCGACACGACTCCAGAATGCAACAACATGTTAGTACCAAGGGATTAGTGGTCTGATGGAGACAATAAAGATCAAATGGAATGAGGCAAAATGATAACCCAAAACCCCAGAAGGCTAATGACGATGTGAGGATATCCCAAACCTGGTGAAAAGCAAAAAGTGTCAATGTTCAAGAGTGACTAGCTGCAATAGGTAACCAATGAAGATTTCCAAAATTTTCCCCCACCATCGCTGGCGAGTACCTGAACTATTTTTGAAAAACAAGCTTTGAAGGAGACAACATATTCTTGTAGTATAAGTTTGTCCTTGAGACAAATCCAACCTAATAAAATTTTAACGAGCCCTAGGGAGGAGAAGCTCGGCTCTCATCATGGTGACGAGTCCAACGTCATCAGGGTTTAAAGAGTCTGGCATAGGTAAAACTCAGAGTCTTTTTTATATTTAGAGAGATTGGAAAAGGCACTAAAACGAAAACTCAAGGTGGGCCCTTTTTGTAAGTTTATGTTCCTCAAGCCCTAAAAGGTAGAACATGATACTCGAGAGAACTGCTTGACCATTTTGATCAAGGAGTACTTTTCGCAAATAGTGTTTCTAGTCTAAAAAAGGAAAACTTACTAGAGACATGACATTTCATAACCAAGAATGAGCTCGAAACAACAAGGGCTCAGCCATCTTTTCATTTTTAAATGGTCGGAAAAGAGCTAAAAGCATACCTCCATTTTTATTCTCTTTAACAAGTCAAAAACAGAAAAAGTACTCGACAATATTTTCATCTTTATGAGTCAAAAAAGAGCTTAAAGGTGACTTGTCCTAGAGGAACAAGTGGTATAAGGGTAGCAACTAGTTCTAGCAATGGTGGAACTGCTCAAAGCACATAATGGTCAAGAGGTTGGCTAATAAAACCACTCATCATTGCGGTTCCTTAGGAAAGGAAACACAACGAAGTGAAAGCATATGATCAGCCAAAGAGATGGTGGTGATGGAATGAAACAACCAAGGCTCATCTAGCAGAATTTAGTGGATACAAATGCCAATCACGAGATGTAAATTAGGTATGGGTTCATTTTTACACAAGCTTGAACCATGGAGAACTCTGCTTGAATTCGGTTTCATGTTTACACAAGCTTGGAATGAAAAAATATGCTTTTTATAAGTTCACATGCCCCCAACATAATGACTCAAATCAAGGCACATGCCCCCTAAGCTTCATTGCATTCAACGAGGTGGATGGAATGAAGGTTCACTGTCGAGATCTTGGAAAGACTCAAATCATATTTTACAAGATCTTAATCAAAGACTGATCGAGGTGGATGTCGGTGGCCACCCACCTATCCCACTTGGATCCCCATATCTGTCTCTTTCAACTTTTCAGTTTCCTTTTTTCGGGTCTTGAACTTCCGGATCCATTTTGAGGCCCTAAAAGACATTTTTTGGGAAATCTAGGGGCAACATGGGTCCATGGACTAATGTTTCCCTTCCCAAAGTGGTAGTGCTCAGATAGATCTTTCTAACGAGCTATTGTACATGTCAAATGAAGATCGCATGTCAAAGTTACGACCCTGGGAAATTGATGTACCAATTTACCCAAATGGGGCCCACAATTTGGCGTTTCATCTTCTAGGTTTGGTTTGGGATGTTAAGGGTTTTCCATTGTTTCTCAACAATAAATAGGCCTTCAAGTCTCATTGTAACACAGTTCAGAAGCATGTAGCCACCACATCTCTTCTCAGAGATAAGCTACCATCGCCCTAGCTATTTATTTCCATTTTCAGTTTGTAAGCATATCTCAGTATTTTACATGAATGAAATGAAGTATTATTTCCATTGCATCTTTGTGTATATGGTTATCTCTGTAATTTGTTGCATTCCTATTTAAATCTAGATTAGTGGTATCAGAGTGGTCTGCTTTTTCTGTATTTTTCTTTGCATGTCCCCAACGAGGTCGAGATATAAGGAGTTAGGGCTTGAACTAGTCGAACCTTTGCAAGACCAGCCTCACAAATCCTGACGGCCTCCCATGGCAGATGAAAAGAAACATGAGGGGGCAGGAGATCCTATCAAAATCTTTCTCGAAGAAGCCCTCGAGCAGCTAAGGAATGTGATGATGGAAAGCTTTGCGCAGATCCTTCAGCGGCTACCCAGAGGCGATGCATCAACTTCCAACAGCTACTCTAGAAACGCCACATCGTTTAAGGTACAAGTTAGTTTTGAAATCCCCATCTTCAAGGGTCAAATAGATGCAAATGTCATAGATAAACGGTTAAATCTACTAGAAGGATATTTTTCTGTTCATGAATTTTTGAGTCGGGAAAACATTGTTTTCACTCTTCTCAAAGCAACCCCCCACATCAAGGACTGGTGGGAAACCTACTGCGAGCAGAAGAATGAAAGTACGGTCTCACTATTTTTAGCTACACCCACTTGGGATTCATTCTGGGATGTTGTCAAGGAACAATAATACCCTATCAAAAGCTATGAGCACAAATACATCAAATGGACCACACTCTGGCAGGGACGGGACCAAGATGTGCCGGAGTTCACAAACACTTTTCATACCCATCGTACACAGTTGGGTATCAAGGACTCTGAGCTACATTTGGTACTCAAATACCACGGCTGCCTACAAAAATACATCTAAGAAGAGATGGAGTTCCTTAACATCTCCTCACTCAGCACGGCGTACCAATATGTTGTCAAAATCGAGCAAAAGTTCAAACAGAAGAAGCAAAACTTTGGATCTGCAAATTCGAAGCCCAAAGGACAAAGCCAAGGTAGGGTGACCCAAGACAACCCATCGAAGCTGTAAGAAAAGAACAACACCATGAAGGCAAAGAAGGACACTGGAAAGTGGTGTGAGTTCCACAAGAGTCCCACTCATAACACAAGTGAGTGTCGGACCAAGCAGTCACTGCTGGCCGAGTTGAAGGCTTCAACATCAGAGGCATGTTTCAACCCTGAGCCAGAACCCAACAAGGGGAATGGCAAAGGGAAGCAGATCATTGATGCAGATCCCAGTGCCACTGTTGCCACCACCAAGATCTAGAAAAATGAGCTCGAAGATCCAGAGGAATGGGAATGTCTTTTCCACTCACAGATGTGGGTGAAGGGTTCGCCACTGCAATTCATTATCGGTAGTGGCAACCAAAAGAACCTCATTTCACCAGATGTCATGAAGCAGCTAGGCCTACCGACTACACCACACCTGCAACTGTATAGTATCAGGTGGCTTCATGAAGGATGAGATCTCAAAGTTCGCCAGCAGTGTTGCCTTCCCTACAGCATCAAGCCCTTAGCAAATGAGGTATTGTGTCATGTTACACCTCTAGATGTTTGTGATGTACTATTAGGTCAGCCATACTTGTGGAGGCGACGTGCTGTGTATGAGTCAAGGCCTCGCGCTGTCATTATTTCTTTGGATAATCCATTATACAGGATACCAGTGGTAGCCCCACCTACCACCACCTCTTTGATATCTACTAAGAAAGGCAGGAAGCTCATCTCCCAAACTAGGAAATTCATTTTCTGTCTGACTCGCTCCCAAAGTAAGTGGAAGATCATCACCACATCCATGACTCCCATGAAGGGTTCCTCCACACAACAGCAATAAAAGAATACGATCATGACAGAACACAGGAACAACTTCTCCTCACCCACAGGGGTACCACACATCCTTTAGGTGGGCAACATAGTTTGGTTGCATCTACAAAAAGAACTCCTTACAAGAGCCCATCAGAAGCTCCGACCATGCCAACATGGTACATACACCATTACTAAGCATGTGGGAAATAATGCTTTGGAGCACAAAATTTCCCCATTCCTTCACCTGCACCAAGTGTTCAATGGGTACCACCCTCGACCATGCTTCTCACCATTACTGGGTACATCCGAGATTGTAGAACAACTCACTAGGGACCAAGTTCAGTAGATGAAGGAACTCAACACAATGGGGACCATTGCTTCCTAAGGGGGGAGGAATGATCCAGGTGGATGTTGGTCGCCACCCACCTATCCCACTTGGACCCCCACAACTATCTCTTTCAGCTTTTCAGTTTCCTTATTTGTAGCACAATTTACTATTTTTAGCAGTTTTTGGGTCATGAACTTCTGGAGCCATTCTCAAGCCCTAAATGACGTTTTTTGGGAAATCTCAAGGCAGCATGGGTCCATGAACCGATGTTGCCCTTCCCAAAGTGGTACTACTCGGATAGATATTTCTAACAAGCTATTGTACATGTCAAACGGAGATCATATGCCAAAGTTACGACGTCGGGAAATTAATGTACCAATTTACCCAAACAGGGCCCACAATTTGGCATTTCATCTTCTAGGGTTAGGTTTTGGGATGTTAAGGGTTTTCCATTGTTTCTCAACAATAAATAGGCCTTTGAGCTTCATTGTAACACAGTTCAAAGGCATGTAGCCTCCACATCTCTTCTCAGAGGTAAGCTACCATCGCACTAGCTGTTTATTTCCATTTTCTGATTGTAAGCATATCTCAGTGTTTTACATTAATGAAATGAAGTATTATTTCCACTGCATCTTTGTGTATATATTTATCTTTGTAATTTTTTTTGTTCCTATTTAAATATGGATCAAAGACTCGATTGGGAAAAGAGAGTTGTTTCATTTTTTTAACGAGGTTGACATAGTGAAAGAACTATCCTCAATACTCCTTATTTCATTTTTTAACGAGGTTGACACGGGATCAAACTATCCTTGAGATGCCTTGATTCATTTTTTTTTAATGAGCTTGACACAAGACAAGGAACTATGCTCCATACTCCTTATTTCATTTATTAACGAGGTTGACACAAGATCATGAACTATCCTCGAACCCTTGTTCATGGGCCATATGAAAACATGACACCCAAGAGATCTTCACTGGATGGAAGAAACATGCTCTAGGAGGAATACATGTCATTAGGCACCAACAATAGATCAAGTTCCAATGCCCCCAGTACATGATTTATAAGATGATCTACATGATCATCAATAGATGCAGAGATGGAACGGGTAGCCACATAATTAACCTGTGGTAGGGAAGGGACTGCTTGCGAGTAAGAACTGATAGGGGATGACGGCTAGACAGGAGGCACCAAGTGACTAAATAACGATATTTGATCGATGGTCACCATTCTTCTGTAATGCAGAAAACAAACCACATGGAAAAGTGAAGAAACAAGAGCCGCCATTGCATAAATACAGTCATGGCCAAGGAGAAGACTAAAGTCTAAAGCACCTTAGACAACTATTACGTCAATATAAATGGTTTTTCCTCCCAAAGTAACAGGGAACTTTGGAAGGATCCCTAAATGTTGATGAGTTAATCCGTCGAAACCCAATGGATTCTGACTGACAGGCACAAGTAGTGGGGAACACGAAGCTTGCCAAGTAGTGGAAGGCATAAGACTAACAGATGCCCCTTCGTCCAAGAGAGTGCCAAGTATTGCCTTATTATAGGCATGTATAGTAATACAGAAAGGCACATAGGATGGAAGGTGGAATGTAGTCAAGTGACTCCAGTCGAAGGAGACAACATAACTACTTGGTGGAGGCATCGTGGGAGTGCCCCCCTGCTCTACAGGAACCAGAGAAGGACTCTCTTGATCAGTTAGGATAGGAGGGTCATTCTCAGAATCACGACAATCTGACGAGATGAGAAGAACATGAGCAGTGTGATCATGATGCTATTCAGGAATAGAGTGGAAAACTGTTGGTGAACCTAGGTCAACACTCTTTTCGACCAATGGTTGGTCAAGAATAGGCTTAGCATAGCTAGGCTCAGGAAGGGCAGTATGGTAAAGATATGAATCCAAGTCAATCTCTTTGTCAACGGGAAGAGGGTTTTAAGAGAGCCTCTGATAACCAATGGGAAGTTGGGGTGAAGAAGCTGTAAGAATTTCCAAAATGGCAGAAGCTTTATCCATGAGCAGACAAAGGTGAAGGAAATTATTGCCTTCACATAGCCTACAGGGGAGTCAAGCCTTCCCTTTCTTCTTACCACTGCCAGTTGAGAATTGAACATTAACATGAGCTTTAGAGGATGATGAGGGACAAGCCAGATCATTAAAACATGCTTCTAAGATCCTAGGAATACCAGGAAAATCACGAACAAGATGGTCACCCTTGAATAATTTACAAGAAAACTTGACGTTCCACAGAGGATCAAAAGGTGTCCCAAACTGAGATGTACTTGGAGCAATAGGAGCATGTTTGGCCTCACACTTATGCATGTTCTTCTCCTTCTTCATCTTCCTCTTCTTCTTCTTAGCCTCCTGGTTACTGGATGTGGAGCTTTCACCAGGTGAAGTAGGAGAGAAGGTGGAAGAAACATGGGAAGAAGGCATGGGCTCAACCTTGGAATCATCGGGTCATGATTCAAATGAAGGAGATGGTGGAATAGGAGTCATGACGCTTGGGACCACCAAGGTTGAAAACAACCAAATGGGCAAACTGATGGTTAACCTAGGCAAGGATAACATTGCCATATACGGAGCACCAACATTTTCAAAAGGAGGAACCTGACCAGGATTCCCATTCAGGGGAAGACCTTGGCCAGTAGACTTGGGGAATGTTTCCATCAGAGACAACCTTGAAATGCACTGGCAGTATAACCAAGAACTCTAATTGTAACCAGGAATATTTCATGGGTAGTAAATTTTATGACACAGGAGCAAAAATTGACCTTTTCATTTTTAAAGAGTCGAGAAAAAGGACAAAACATGACTGTAGTCACCTTCAAATGTTTAATGAGCCTGAAAGGACTAGTGCTCAGATTATCCTTTTCTTTTAAGGAATCGAAAAGGAACGAAAGTGACTACTCTAGAGTACTAGACACGATGTTTACCAGACAAACCGTAAAACTACATATACACCTTGGTAATCAAATGAAAGAGAAATGACCAAGGACTTTCCATACAACATTCAATATTCCCAAAAGCTGTGGTTGATGCGTTACAATTTATAAGGCGACAAACTCAGCTTCCTATGGATGATAACCTAGTGGGGTCTCCCGATATATACTCGATGGTATGGGGAGAACAAGTCCGTACTAGTAGCTATTGAATCATAGAAGGAGGAATCACCCAACCTTAGTGAAAACAATAGTGACTAGGTTTAATGACACTGGAGCATGTCTCTAGCCTAGACCTCTAGATAATGTGTGTTAAGTTCCAATGCCTGTTAGGTTCATTCAATTTATTTTAAGAGTTAATCTTGAATTAAGTTTCAACTGTCAAGCCCTACTGAATGTATTGCAACAATTCCTAGGATGCAACTACAATGAGTAAAAAAAAATCATTTGTTTCAATGAACACCTACCTAAAGGATGGTAAAGAGTTCATTTCCAAGCAAACGCAAACCAAGACAAGCAAGTGCGTTGATACTACTAATGAAATGAACTCTTTACCATCATAAGGTTAGAAGTCTTTTAAGGTCATATCTCTTTTCCAAATAAAGTTTCACAGCCTCATTCCATGTTCTAGAAGCCTTACCAGCTATTTAGAAGTCATATCTCACATCATTTTGGAGAAATTTTGAAACTAGCTACGAAATCACTAAACTAGGAGTTTTCATAGCGCGCTACGAAATCGCTGAAAAAGCCTGGTTCAGCATAAAAAACTTTGATTTCTGTGTTTACTAGTCAACTTCCAGAAGGGATCTTGAGCAGCTGAGAACTCAATTTTGAAAACTGAAAGGGTCTTTTCTTCCTAACATACCAAGCTACAGAAACCTCTTTCAGTTTCTTCAAATTCATTCTGAAGTGGAAGGAATTTATGGTTAAACATGCACTATTAAACAGCTGAAAGTCAAGCTTGGTCTTCTGGTTTTAGTAGTCTTTTTTAATATCAGTTTCTAGTCACATGAAAAGGTATTTTGAAATTATGAAGGAGGTTTCTCTTCATTACCTCTCTATATACAATAACCAATCTCAATTTATTCATAAGTGTTTTCAGTTGGGATATAATAAGATTTCTTTGAAACCCAAATTTCAGAGAACGGATTTTTCCTGTTTGACACGTGTTATTCAAGGACTGATTCGGGACAGCTGGAGAAGTGTTTTAAAAACCCAAGAGAGTTTTTTGTTCCAGACAGCATGGAATACAAAAACCTCCTTCATATTCAAAAAATTTGTCATGGATGAGGAGATAAAGGCTCTGTCCCACGTGCCAACATTCAAGGATCCTAAACCTAAAAACAAGGAAACATGTTCCCTAATTTCTAGGGTTTGTCATCAACAATCAGGTGACAACGTGTGAGGCCTCATCAAATTCGACTTCTTGAGGTTGACAGTTGTCAAATAATGATTTAAATTTTTATATAAGGTTGTTGTAATCATAATAAGGAGTTACACTCCTAGTTGTATTAGGTCTCTAGGGCTGCTAGTTAGTTGTCAAATGCATTTAAAGGTCTGTTTTATGGTTAGAATAGGTGTCACTAATGGAAAATTCGAATTCCCCTCATGTTGGAGGAGGAATCTCAGTTATGTAAACAACTCTATATATTGGAGAAGATGTAATGCACAAAAGGTTGGAATTTTTTGTAAAGAACCCTCATATGATGCTTTTGTGTAAGATTTTGTTTTAAGCAATACAGTATTTGGATTTGCTTCTCAGGATTTAGAAGGAATTCAATGTTCAAAATGTCCTATGGTTCTCCTCTTATCATTACTTACAATGGTATGAATGTATGATTACTTAGAATTCATTTTTTATGCTCTAACATCCTTCATACATTTGTAGACTGTGTTTTCCTTTATCCTACTGATGTACTCTCCAATATGTTGAATTCTAGATGCCCTGACTTCCATGTAAAGCTAATATTATTGTCATACTGAAGCATTTCTTGACTCCATAAGCCCAATGGATTTTTACTAATTGTGTTCAACCATTCATATTTCTTCACTTATTTCATAGAGTTAGCCATCTAATTCATTATCAAAATCTTTAACCTAGTGAGAGAGCCCTCTCAGGTTGAGGAGGCTAAGCCTCAGCCAAAAGTTGGTTTGAAATAGTTACTCAAAGTCTTCCTGGTTAATAGCCTTTTAGTGGTTCATTTTGTGATAAAAAACTCAATGAAACCAAACAAAAGGTACTTTAACCAAAATCAGTCAAAACAAGTGGATGAGAAATAAGAGACAACAGGGGACAAGCAGGACCGGGTGATTCAGGAGGTAAAGTTGTAAAAACCAACTTACACAGGAATTTTCATGGGTCTATAACAGGAAACTTGAGATGAAAATCCAATCATCGCAAGAACAGAGATAACAACTAGGCAACGTCGTTGCAAGTGTACACCTGTCTTCTGCAACAGTCTAATTTCAGGAATCGTCGCAACTGTACGATGGGTTATCTATGACATGCAGGTTTACTAAAGAGGACAGGTGTGACATCATCACAGCTATTAAGCTATCTTCAGTGACAATCTTAGTTAAGGGAAAATACAAAATAAAACACCTGAAGGACACCAGACTGATCTTTCAAACAGTAAGAGGGGCTCCCAGATTGACCCAGGTCACCCAGAATACTGATGGTTTAACCCCAAAATCACGAGACACTATATCAAAAACCAAACAAGAGAAAAACATACAAATGAATCCCCAGTGGAGTCCCCAACTTGTGAAGTAGGAAATGTTCCCTCTGCTGATAGAGGAAACCCCTCTAGCCCTAGAGTGTGTCTAGTCACAACAAAACAAAACAACAATCAATTTTCTTAAATTGTCATTGTTGAAAGCCTACCTCAATCGGTGTTCGATGAATCTTTCGTTGTGCCGCTCCAGCTATTGTTTCCTTTTTCTCAATGAGAAATCAACCCAAAACAACACAAGAGAACAATAGAACGTGTAACTGAGAACAACAATGATATATTTATTTACAGAGTCAAGTAACCATAAGCTATCAAGTGTATTTTACACAAGACATAGGAAATCATCATTGATTGTATAAAAATAAATCAAAAGAAAAGCTTACAATCAAGCCTTGACATCATAAGCTTTCTCCGAGGGTCCATCTGGTATGTTTCTTCAAGCATTCACTCTCAAGAATGGATCTGCCAAATGGACGATGACTCTCTCTCTCACTCACAAGCTCTAATACAAGGCTACGACAATCCACAACCAAATTTCTAAACTATCAACAATACAGCAAATTTATCAAACTCACACCAAAGCTAGCTAATTTGTTTCAATTCAGAAACCAAGCACTAGCTGATCATAGCAATGGGGAGTGCTTTTATAAGAGGAGGAGCCTCCATAAAATGAGGGAGAGGGAGTTTATCGTCAAGGGAGGTTTCTCAAAAGGTGGAACCACCATCCCAGAGGAGGAAAGGCGAACCAATTAGACCCAACAACTAGTTCTAGAATCACCTAGAAGGACAACTGTTTGAACTAATTCACCATATCTTGATCGTCGGAAGTCATACACTAGGGCATAGCAATGACGTCGCAAGGAAGCAATGCATTCAGACCAATCGTCGTAAGAAATATCTTGAGGACTTGCACCAAGCCCTAAAATTCGACCATCACAAGAAACACATCTACACCTATGACAACATCACGACGATATAGTTCATAATAGAGAATCGTTGCAGATAGAAAGGGGTTTACTTGTGACGATGTAGAAACATAGGCAAAAGGGTCAATCTTCAGTGTTAGAGAGCACTTATTTAATCTTCTGGAATGAGTGGGAAGATATGAACATGTTTATTTGATGCATGACACAGTGGAGATGTCACTTGGGGACTGAGATGAGGTTAGTGACAAATTCCTGTGTAACACCTAGAGCCTCATTAGGATTTCAAATTTTGTTGTAAAACTCTAATCTATTTTCGAGCTCCAGACTTGTGAAAGTTTTATTGATGTAATTTTTTGTTTTGGTAATAAGAATGAGTTTTGTTTTGAGCCAGCAATAAGTTAACTCAAAGGGCTGAAGCTCTTGGGTTAGGGCCGAACCCTAGCAGCCAAAGCTCCTCTTTCTTCTATATCTATGTTTATATTAGTATCATAGCTTCATTGTTAATTTGCCTTTAGTTGTGTTTTCATTGCAAGTAGTGTAGATTGGACTGATTGTTTATTAGTTTTCTTCCATTTGTACCTTACATAAGTAGCAGGTTAGCAGGGATAAAAGCAATACCACAAGGTTTTCAGTGGGTGTCTTGGCCTCATTTCCTCCATTTGGGATCATGATTTGAGTAAGGGACCATTATGCAGCCATAAAAACACAGATTTAGATTTCTTGCATAAGCTTTGGAGTTTACTATATTTATGTTCACATCTGATAAGTTTTACAAAGTATAATTTCATTTCCATCTCTTCTATCTTCACTCTTGCAGTAGATCTCACCCATGCTTTCATTCCTTTCAGCAACTTTCCTCAGGCATAATGTAGGAAGATAGTTCATTAATCTTGCTTTTCTAGCTTATGGGAAAGCTTCTTGTTTACATAGCTTTCTGTGAATTATATGTTTTATGGAGAGCAAGTTCTTTAGAAGTAGACAAAGACTTCATATCTATCAACCACCTTCCACTTCATCCACCATGGTCATTCCTTGTTCTCACCATTGCCTTCACTAGATTTCGTCATTTTACATGGAAATTATTCCAAGCACATTGAGTGAATCCAACCATCCTCTATCTTTGTTGTTGACTTCTAAGTGATCTTGGACCTTTCCTCACTTCTTTCCACCCATCTACCATCTTCCCTAAGCCTTCGATCACCTCCAATACCTTCCATTTTCCTCTCAGTTGTATCCTGTAGGTTTACAGGGAATCTTGTAGGTTTCAAGTACATCCTTTAGGTTTTCCTGAAATGGCCTATTGTGAGGATGAATTGAGGGAAAACCTCTAGGAATTCACCAAAATCCTCCCAAGGGTCTCCCACACCATCCAACCATCTCCTAAACCTTCCAGCCATCCTCCAACATCCTTAATTCACCTTCCACATCACCAAAAGAAATTAGTCTGCATATCTCATTTTGCATGAAAAGGCAAGAAGGAAAAAAAATATTTATTTCGGTCCCCTTACTTGCACATTAATGATGTTTGGTGCTTCTTACTTCCATGATTAGATACTAGAATTTGGTTCATGTTAATTTATCATTATTTCAAAGCATATTTTCTTGGCATTTAATTAGGAAATGGTGTGATATAGCATTGAATTTCGGAATTTTCCATTATTGCAGTAGAGTAGCTCTCCCTTAGAGTAGATTTCCCTTTCTTCCATCAAGAAACCAAGCTTCTTCTGAATCCATAGAAGTATGGCTAGAAAAGCCTAGGGGTCTCTCACCAGCTAAACCATAAAAAAAGGCAAAACCATCACTTTTACTTGTGTATACAACATTGGCACCTCCAAGTTTGTACGGGCCCAGGAGTTGCAACATTCTTTCTACAATCACAACTCTAATGTGGAAAAATTCAATCCTCTTTCATTCATTAACAAGAGACTCACTTGGATAACTTGTACTTGCATGTAATTCAAAATTTTAATTAGCATGAAGAGAAAGGTTACCTTGTACACCCACTGAGGTGATCTGTGTCTTATTACTAGAATTAGATCCAAGGTCCCGCTAGAGGTTTTCCACCGTTTTTTGATTTCCATTTCGACCAAATCTCTTTGGCTTCAAATCTGGATGCAACTTATAATAGTGTTCATCATCAAAACCTTCCTTAATGAAATGTGTGCAAGATGGCTTTGCTCCTTCTTCTTTCTTAGTTGTAGCTGCCTTCACTTCTTTCCCCTTACCTTTTCCTTTGAACTTGCAATTATGAGGTTTTAAAGATGATTTCTTAGGTTGATCTTATTTTTCATTCTTTCCCCTGCTTTCAAGGTGAGTGGAATTCACACAAGCCACATCAATAGTAGTCTCAAATAACAAAAAGGAATGCCCAATGTAACTATGTAAACAACCAATATACTTTGTTACAGTTTCTGGTGAATCAAGTGAAATGACCAAATTCAAATATTGTTTTCTTAACTCTTCTGTGAATCTTTGCACATTTTGAAACTTTCCTTGTCTCAAATATTTCCATTCCATTAAAGCCTTTTTTCAATAACCCAAAGGATATTTTAATGCAGAAACAAAAATGGACCAAGAAGAAAGCAGATTAGCCAAGTTTTTGCCACCTTTCCACAACTTTCTCTCCCACCAGAAAAGATTGGTGCCACTGAGCCGAAGAGATGCTAATTGAACCTTAGTCTCATCTTCCTCAATCTATTGAATCTATAAATAAACATTGATCTACGCAATCCAATTGTTTAACTTATCTACACTACATTTTCCATTATATGTGGACAATTAAACTTTACATCTAGCTTAAAAAATTACTTTTTAGATGAATTCCTATTATGCCTATTAGAATGATGAGAAGAGGAAGAAGAATAATTATCACTGAAAGATGGAGAGGAAGGGGGCTCTTCTACTCCACCTCCATGGTTTACCAAGGCATGATCATCTGAATCTTTCTTCTTAGCCTTTATTTTCTTCTCATATTCTAAAAACGATTTGTCCACTTTCTCTTCCATGGGGAAGAACATCTTGTGGTAATTTTGCTCTTCCTTTATTCAAGCTTCCTCATCTACCATTTTACATCTTTGTGTTACACACGTCACTTCCAGCTTCCTCATCTACCTTTTTGGTGCTTGTTCCTAGTTAGCATTCACTCATGCAACTCGCATCAAGAAGATTTTCTCTGATACCAAACTTGATATAGATCTTTTACTTCAAGGATGCATACATAGTTGAATTTTAAAAGTCATGTAACCAAGTGAAACATACACATAAAAGAAGTGGAAATCAAAAGAAACCGTGAGATCAAAGGCACACAAAAAACTTGATAATGGAGTTCACCTAATGTAGGCTACGTCTCCGAGCCCTGATCAATGTGGGTAGGCATCTTTCATTAATTAGTAGTGAAATCAAATTACAAGAAATTAAAAAATGACACCTTATACCTCCATTTCTAGGGATGGCCTGAAAATGTAGAACTCTGCTAATGAAACATTTTTCACAGTTAGATACCTCATGAAAAATCATGAAAATGAATACAAGTTGGCCCTGTTCTGTGTTGGTGACCTTTGGGGCTCTAGGGAATCTTTTAGATTCGCTACAAGATTCCTTGTGGGAATATTCCCCAAGATTCACAAGGAATTTTCTCAAAAAATGTTCCAAGGAGGGATGCCAATTCATCTCTAATATGCATGCTTTAGAATATTTTATCACATGCCTGTGCATCCTTCATGCTCCCGTTTGGTGATTTGAATGACGTTTAAGTACAAACTGGTGTCTCTTTCGAAATATTGCGTAACTTGGCCAAAGCGGTCAGTCGAGCCATGATGGGCCGCTAGCTATCCACTAGTCATGGGTTCAAAACCCATACTCTACCATATATAACATATTTTGGTTGGCGGTTGCATTTTTCGATTATGTTTTGTTGTGTTATATGTTATGGTAACGATGTCTGACAGGTTCAACTCCCATTACCAATAGTTTTCATATATATATATATATATTATCACCAACTGTTGTCCTTGGTCGGTCACCCAATCAGTGGGGTTTGCCCACCTGCTAGGCCAGAGGCCAGAGGCTAGAATATTTTTGAATTTTTAAAAATATGATTCTGTCACTTCTTTAGGGGTTACCAATCATTTTAAAAAAGTGAAAATTTGGTCGAAATCAGTGGCCAAATCAGTACATTTTTTAACCTCCACAGAATCTGACGATGCTGACTAGGTTGCCACATGTCATGCTTTGTTTCATCCATACTGTTGACTGGGATATTGACTGGGTTGTTGACATCATGCTGATGTCACCTATGACTTGTCACACTCTGATTTTCTCTCCTCTGTACATACGAACGAATCACCATACTAACATCATCATCCATACGACTGATGTCAGCATCTGTACTACTGACATAAGCATACCAAGTGTCCTTATGGGTCTTGTCTGCAAGAAATTTATTTGTTTTAAAGAAACTTCAGTGGCCCATAATTTCTTCATACGATGTCAGATTGAAGTGTCATTCACACCATTGGCTTGAGAATGAAAAGCTCTTTGATTTGAGACTGGGTTCACTACATTTTTAAGACTTTGAAAATTTGGCCTTTTAGGATCCTCTTGGATCAATACATAAGGAAAAAATAAAGTAATTTTAATTTCTATATATTATGATTTAATTAGTATTTCGTTTTATAAAAATATTTAAAATCATTTTTAATTGGTTAGAAAGTCATTTTCCTTTATCCTTAATATGAATTGTAGGTGTCTCCCTTTATCCTCTCAATTTGATATTTCAATTTCATAATCACATTTATTAAATATATGAGTTGGAATTTCATGAAAGAAAAAAATAGTTGAACTTATTCATTAGCTTTACTTAGTATCCTTGGTTGTCGAATATCCAAGCATTCGCTTATTTCTTAAACATGGTTCAAAAAATATTTGTAACACCCTTAGACATTGTGATTTTACTTGCACTTACTTTACAATTTAAACTTAAAAATAATTTGGAGGCTAAGTGGAAGCCTAACAGTTCATGGATGGTTTTGGTTTATGATTATATTATTACTTTATTTTAACATAGAGTAGTTAAGATAATTTTGGAATTCACTTGGGTAAACCCATAAAAAACACTATTTTTACTAGATAGTTTAAAGAACCAGTTATCCCTCTCCCATTTGGGTTTTTGAGGAAAAAACTCAATTAGAGAGGTCATGGAAGGAAAAAAAAAGAAAAAAGTTGGAGGAAATGGAGAAAAGGAAATGGATTTAGAAAATTGCACAGTTTGATGTGGAAAAAGGCAAGGCACTTCTAGGAGGTATTCGTGAGATGGAAAAAGGATGAGTGAAATCTTGAAGCTTATTGAGTGATTGAAGATTCAACCTAGGACTCTGAAGCTTGAGGATCGAACCTATTGGGGATAATGAGAAAAAAAAATATTCTGGTAAAAGACTTCTCGGGGGAGAGGAAAGGACATATTTTCCTTCCTCGTGATTGGGTGGTGTGGTTACCTGGTGAATTTCTGCACAACTAGTATACATAGATAAGTATTTATATCTACAATAGTGATTGAATGTATGGGGCTCTATGAATAATGTTAATCAACGCAAGTGTGGGATACTAGTAACTGTCAGGCCAGGAGGTAACTCCTTAAAATGAGTTATGTATTTGCATTAAAGTTGATCATAGATATATACATGGAGGGAGAGACTCTTGGGCTTCATATCCTAGTGTCTCTTCATATTCCAATTCTATTTAATTTCTATTTACACTATTTTACATCGATTTACCTAATCCAAAAGTTTAGGTGTCAAAATTTGCCCCCTTAATCTAAAGGGAAGTTGGTGAGTCCAAGCATCATTCTGAATCTTTCAAACTTTTCTCTTCCAAGCGCTTTGGTGAATATGCCTACAATAGACTCATTTACAAAACAATGGGATAGGTGAATTGTCTTGGCTTCACCATGATGTTGAATCAGATGGTATTTTCTATTGATATCCTTTGTTCGATCATGGAAATTTGGGTTTTGTGGCCAGCTTTATTGTAAAAGTGTTATCAATCATGAGAGGAGTTGAATGCACTTGTTTCTCCTACAAATCTTCTAGAATTTTCCTAAGACACACAATTTCCTTTGCTGCTTCAACTCCTGCCACATATTATACCTATGTTGTGGAATCTGTCGGAGCTTATTGTTTGTGCGACCTCGAGGAGACAACTCCTGATCTAAGACTCATAACATAACCTGAAGTAGATACCCAATTTTTCTTAACTCCATCGAAGTTTAAATGAGAGTATCCGATCAAGCTGAAGTCACCTACCTGTATATACTTAATTCCAAAGTCCTGAGTTCCCTTCAAGTACTTTAGACCTCATTTCACAACAAACCAATGTTCGTCACAAGGATTTTTCATGAATCTGGAGAAGATTCCAACAACAAATAAAATGTTTGGTCTGGTAGTAGTCAGGTAGTTGAGAACTCCTAGAATCTTTCTATACTTTGTTGCATCCTCAAATTCTTTTCCTTCAGTGGATGTGACCATTAAGTTATATTCCATTGGAGTAGTCAAATGATTTCACTCAGCCCTGCAAAACTTCTTCAATAGGCCTCCAATGTACTTCTTCTGAGAGAGGAATATAAAATTTGAATGTTGAGTTACTTCAATACCAAGATAATAGTTAACGTACTCCAAGTATGTCATTTCAAAACCTTTCCTCAAATCCTTCTTTATGGATGCAATATAGCTCTCATTGTTCCCTATCATCAAAAGATCATATACATACACCACAAGATATACAATTGTTTTGCCAACTTTCTTGACAAATAAAGTTGGATCATCAAGATCATAATGTTTGAAGTTTAGTTTCAGAATATGCTCAGTTAAATTCTTGTACCAAGTTCACGGTGCTTGCTTGAGGCCATATAAGGATTTTACAAGATTTCATATTTTATGTCCCTTACCCTTCACAACAAATCCTTCTAGTTGGGACATAAAAATATTATCTTTCAGATCTCCATTCAATAAAGAAGTTTTTTACATCTATATAATGGACTTTCCAACAATTCTAAGCTGCCAAGGAAAAGATTTTCCGGATGGTGTCCCATTTTGTTGTGCAGGAAGATGTCTCCTCATAGTCAACCCCTTCCTTATGTACAAAATTGTTTTCCACAAGCCTGGAAATTTGCTTGTTAAGTGAACCATCAAATTTATCCTTGTTCATGTACACACACTTGTAGCATATTTGTTTAGTTCCCAATGGAGGATCAACCAACTTCTAGGTGCCATTGTTTATCAAGGCATCATATTCTTTCTACATATCTTCTTTCAATTCATAATCAGAAAAGGCTTATTTGAAGGAAGTTGGTCCAAAATATGTATACAAATTCAATTCACAATCATAAGAAACATCCATATCAATAGGTTAATCAAAATCGCCTACATCACCTTGTTGGGTAGCAGAAGCCTTGCACAATGGTCATGGAGCACAAATCCCGAAGTTTTGGATAAAGATAGGGTAAAGACTCCATGAGATGTGTGGAGCATGATGTGTAATAATTTGGATTCAAAGTGTCGTCTACCCAAAAATAATGTAAAGAAATGTAAGTTGAGTCATCCTTCCCATGGATCACGGTCCATGGAGAGGTACAAATAGAGCAAGGCTCTATGGGTAGAGTTACTAAGTTTTTTGTATGAACTTTGATCAGAAATGTAATGGGTTTTTGAGGAGAACAATCTAAAATCATCTGTAAGTCCAAGTCGAGGGTTTGGGTAGTGGGTAGAGGCTCTACAACTATGTACACAGAGGCCTAGAAGAGTCCGTAGCTATGTGGGTGGACCCCTGCAGTTGAGTGTGCAGGGCGATCTAAAGGTATTGGTGAAGGAAGTTGAATAAACATAAGTGGTTTCTATAATTTTGTGGTAAATCTGACTTATCGTGGATTTGGCTTTTTGTATGGTTAATATAACTATTTGATCTATGCACATATGCTTACATCTTGAATATATGTGAAATCTGATAAATGTTTTCTTAAAGACCCTTCTAAGTAGATCTGATCTACAATACTTCATTGAAAAGATTAGACCAGTAAATAGCATGCTAATAGAAAGTAAGGGTTGTTCTAGGTCTGAATCTACGCGAGTACATAGTAGCATGAAGCCGCAGAACGATGCGTGAAACCTATAGACCACATCTAGACATCCCAAGGGTGCAGAAACCTAGTTCTAGCGCCCTCCCCTGCTACCTCGGGTGAGACCTCAGTCCAAGCTCCACGAAGTATTGCCGAAAGGGTCGGTAGATGTGGGAGTTGTTTGGCTAAATAATTCTTCCAAACCTGGGTGAGGCCCATATAAGCCAACAAATGATTTCATTGTCGAGACTAGGATTTGCCTAAGGAGTGTTTGATGTGGGAACATTGGAACCCTACAAAGAAAGAGATTGAAGAATGGTGGGATCTCAAACTCCACGAGTTCGCAGTTCAGGAAAACATAAATCTGGGGATATCGGAGGAATATTGGTTGGACTGCTACATATACATAGAAATTCATGAAGTCTTCTTCACGACATTTCCAGTAAAACTGTACGAGTGGATCACAAGGTTATCTAATAGTGTGGGAAGCTGCATAGTAGATCAACCTATTGTGTGGACTCCGGAGCTGGTGCGCGGGCTAGAAGCCACCGAAGATAAAATCGCACACATCGTAGATCATTAGCTGGATCAGGTGATAGGAGGATTTATCACTGAGTTCGTGGTAGATACAACTGTGAGCTATAGTGAATCAAAAAGGTGATTTCTTCAAGGACTCCAGGGTAAGTATATAAAATCACAGAATACATGGGTTAAGATGCTGTTGTGTGAAAAATAGATCATGCGCGTGTATTGATGTCTAGGGTAACGTGGAGCAGAAGAGGTTACCATGGAACAAGAGGAGAAGGGAACAATCCTCTGCTTTCTATTTCATGAGAGAGTGAGGAGGAGCTTGGAAGGTTCTCACCGAGAAGTATAGTCCGGCTGATCAAGGAGCACTTCCCTCTGATACCACCTCCGTCTACACCACCACCCACATTACCTGCATCAAATCCATCCACACTGACCGCGACCCCACCTCTGACCCCGCCACCACCAAAGGTTGGGATGGCAAGTGCAATCAAGCTGCCAATATTTAAGGGTGTAGGGAATGAGGAACCAAGACGATTCTAGTTTGTGAAAAGGTCTGTATTGGACGACCAAGGCATAAAAGATGAGAACATCAAGAAGGCCACCCTAGTTAGTGAACTACAGGACCGTGCATTGACATGGTACATAAAATACTCGACCGATCATTTGAATGAGGGAATAGCTATAATCCAGGATGCGTTAAATAAAGAGTTTGGCTGACCAAAATCAGAAACCTAGTCAGTTATTGGGTTCAAGCAGATCACAATGTTGCCTGGCAAAACTCCGCTCGATTTGGACCAAAGGTTAAAAAGCACTATTCATGAAGCTAACATGACCCTGACAAATGCGTATCAGTGCATGTGATTTGTGGAATCATTGAAACCACATCTAAGGACGACTCTATCACAGCAAAAGATCTCAACCCAAGCTGAGGAACTAGAGACAACAATGAGGTTCCATGAAACTCCAATACTAGATCCCGGTTGGGAGTTTAGAAAATCCATGCACAACATTAAAACTTGAGTTTAGAAATGAAAATCTTGAAGTAGGAAAGGGTTTCCCGACCAAAGGCATGTGCAGAGGTAGGCTGTATTAAATGCAAGAGCCAAGGACACGATAAGGATCATTACCCTGTCTTCATGAACTATCTGGCGGGGGGAGGCCTGATGCCATTAAAACTGGAGGTACAAGCAGGAAAAAGTACCGCGCCTATGCTATGGTGTGTGATTTTTCAAGTGGGTGGAAAACACACAACAAATAACTGCCACTTATTACAAAAATATACCCAGACCCTACAGAAACTGTATTGTAACTTTTGTCGATCAATAGGACATGATGAGCGAACTTGTCGAAGTTATGACTTAATGATGGAAAGAACCCCAGCATACTGAGTGCAGACCAAAGTGTGAGGAGGGTTTCAAGGACAAGGACGAGGAAGGGGGATGGGGTCTGGACAAGGCCACAGACAATTGACCTATTATAATTGTGGAGGGCCGGGACACTATGCTCGCGATTGTACTAACCCAACTAGGATCTCCTGCCCCTATTGTGAGCAGTTTGATCATGAAATGGTAGACTTTCCATTATTAATTACCCAAATGCATGAGAACGGGGTGTTGCAAGCTACTCCGACCCAAAATGTCCAGATGATGTGATCAAAACCCCACGAGCAAGACCCCAGTATAAATATGGTACTACGGAGCAGCACAACCATAGGGGGTAATCTGTGACCAGAGCATGCAGAAGGTGAAAAAAGGTGTGATGCACCTACCAAGGAACCTGACACTGAGCTAGAACAATGGATGAAGATGCTGAAGGAAGCTTAGAGGAGCTTCGCGAAGGCCTCTACTCCAAGTAGGAGGGATCAAACAGAGCCCGGATTGACCCCTCCATGATTACTACCTTTCTCGAAACCTACATGAAGCTACTGCACGATAGTAAAGCTGTTAAAGGACTATAGGAGCTGATCACTAGGTGCAACGGATCGGGTGAGCCGCATGTAGTCCAGAAAATAGGAAGACGTGCTCTACGCACCAAATGAGAAATGAGACTGACAGCACAAAATGGTGAATATGAAATGGATCAAGTCATCCTGGACTTAGGCTTGGATGCAAACATATTGCCTAAATAAACATGGGAGTGCATGGGCAAGCCCGCACTACAATGGTCCCTGATTCAGCTACGAATGGCCAACCAACAAAAGATCTTACCAATGTTTCAACTGCAAGGAGTGATTGTGGACATCAAAGGAATAAGTACACAGACTAATTTTGAAGTCATAGACATTGTTGATGACAGTAATCATTAACCTGCATTGCTCGAAATTGATTGGGCAACGGACATGAAAGGGATCATTAATTTAAAGAGGTGGAAAATGACGTTCGAAAAGAAGTCACTATGGGTAGTAGTTCCATTGGACCCAGCAGAAGGGGAGTGCCACACCGAACCCATGCACGACGAGGAAAGTGACAATGAACTGGATTTCATCTATCAGATAACAGCACAAGACCAAGATCGGGTGCATCCCACAGATGATGGAAGAATATCATGGGAGCGTGATAGCACTTTCACAGTGGATTCCGATGAGGAAACTAAGTAATGGGAGAACTGATTGTAGAAAGTTATGGCACTTAGCTATAATATGATGATTCAATCATTGCGAGGCATAGCCACGAAGGAAAGATAGTAGCCAGCGGAAAATGGTGCAATGAATAAGGAGCAGCTCGTCAAGCTTGGCACTTTATGCATAGCTCAGGAACAACCTAGTGCATCGGACGACGCGCCGCACACCCAGAGGAAAGACGGAGAAATTGAGATGTAGGAGGTGGTTGCAGGTACAAATTGGAGGATGTGCACGTCAGCCAAGTGGGTATAGAGCAGTCATTCATCAATAACGAATGGTGTGGGTGCGCATCAGGAAACCATCAATCCAATCGGATCGGCGCAGAACAAAGGCTCGCACAGCCAGGTAGGGAAGTCTCTCTGTGACTAGAAAAACCAGACCAAATACAGTTCACACTACTGGTGACAACATCCATGAAAGGATTCAACAGCTTTGGGTAGCCATTTTACAAGACAAAATTCCACTCGATAAGCTAGAATAAACAGGGGCCAAAATTCGACCACAAAGTGTGAAACGATATGAAGCAATTGATAAGCTGTAGTTAGAAGTCACCTACATGGACTACCTAAAGGAACTAACAAAGGGAACGGATATGGTTGGCTCTCCTACACTGCTACAAGTAGTGACCCCACTAGCATGTTTGCAATCACACACAGGAAGACAAGGACACACAAACTACAATCCATTAGAAGAATCGAGGAAACACAAGAGGTGCTCATAGCCCAGGTTAGTCAGGAAATGAAAGACCCACACGAGGGGTTCACCGACCTGACTATCCATAGGAGGCACATTCCCAATGCCCCATGCAGTTGGAACAAGGCACAAGACTATAAAACAGGTTGCTGCGAAGCTACGCAACATGGCCATAGCATCCATATAGAAAATGCACCTGCATCTCTAGGGATTCACTGCCATGAAGGAAAGATGGAAAGTGACTGTTGCAAGTACTTTTCATGATATTATGCCCCATTTAAGGCACATTGGAGCACGCGACAGCAGTTAAGGCAGAAGAGTAACCACTAAAATCAAATTTATGAGCTGCAACAAGGGCGAACATCTGATTTTAAATTTGAAATCATATATAATCATAGTAAGGGTCACACTACCACGCTTTACTGTTCCACAGGAAAGACACCTTGGGTCTGAGACAAGCACAAGATGAGTGACAAGCAACTACAAGAAAGTTCGTCATTTCAAGCATTGCCAAAATGTTACTGGGAAGCAATCCTCAAGGTGAAAAACCCTACCACAAATAGTTCTCAAAAAGCCACGCCACAAGCAGCTGATCTCCCTAAATCACCCCGAACACCGAAGACCAGGAAGGACCCTGAGATTCCAAAACCAGTAAGGAGGTCGCCATGACACCTGCACTTTAGAAAGTTAACAATGGAGGAAAAGGGTAACACTATCATAATTGAAAGCAACGAGGAAGCAGAAGGTTCTCCCACATATGTTGAAGAAGTAAACCCTGAAGAGGATCCCATCCAGTGAGTACGATGACCGAAGTATGTGTCTCCAAGCAAGGGGAAGGCGAAGGTACTTGCCAATCTAGATGAAGTCGACACTATACTCATTACCTCATCTCTTCCAAAAGCAGTCCCAGTGGAAAGCTCGGTGGTTGGCCGTATCGCGACAATCATATTCGAAGGCTGGGACCTAGAAGATATAGTAAAATTTCCCCACTTAGCAATTGACGCACTAATGGAGCAGAGTGTAGAAGGATGGTGACAACACTACAACCAAAGGAGTGGCTGTGAAAGGTGGAGAAATCCAAGTTTCCTTGCCTCTTCTCTATTCCTCACTTTCTCTGGCCCCCTATCACAATGTTGGTCATAAGGCAGTTGTTGTGTTTGGTTCATGAGGAAATATTATGGGTCAACAAACCCATCCACATCACAGATGAACTTATTCATCAAGTTTCTCACCTTTCCTACAAAGGAAGAGACCCCGAAGAAATTGCTGATAGAAGTGGTGATGTCGCGATGATAGATAACCTGAAAAAGAAGTATAAGCTTGAGAAGGGAAAGTGTTAGCATTTCAGATAATGCAGTCGTGTTGCCACCCAGTTTTTGGTAGGGAAAGTGATGCAGAAATGTCATGGAACTAAAGTTCTGGAAGTAGTCATTGCACTCACTAAGGAATGCGCAGCTAGCGAATGGTTCAGTTGGTCACAGTTCCTTTGTGAAGAATTTCTAACCCACTGCCAAGAGGTTTAGGAGGAGGGCAATACCTTCCATTATGCATGGATACTCCTGTCTATTATGTTGGTCGCCACTGACTTACCCGAAGACAGCTAGTTTCATGTCCTGGACCTGAATTGGCCAGAAGTCGCCAGACATGCTTCCCTCTGGGCGATAAGGGACATTGGACGAATTCGAAACATAAAAAACTTTTGGATATTGATGGACGCAAATGTGCGCTAATGGATTAACGAGCTACCCTGCCTATCCAACAAGATATATGAAAGCATGAAGCATATTGTTGAGTTTAAAGCAGACATGCATTGTGTCTACATTAGGGCGCACAAGGACCCGACCCATGCATGGAACTCACTCCACTTTATTGCCATTGATGACGTTGTTGACATGGTTATGGATACCTAGCCACCAACATGGTGTGGACTAGAGGAAGTAGAGCGCAATGAGACCGCTATCCAGAAGAAAAAGGAGGAAGCTAAGCACACCACAAAACAAAAGCGAAATGAATAGCTCACTACGAAAGTTCAGGAATCCCGAGAGGTGGCACAAACGACAGCAAGGAAGACACCACCAGGAGGGGCTATGTCGAAAATGGACAAAAGCAGTCTGAAGGCACCCACTAAGATGGCCGCAAAAGAACCACCATCACTTGGGTCAGGTGTGCCTTTGAAGTGGCAAGCGCAACCAAAACGATCGAAGCCACAAAGGTAGGTGAAGGTGTCCAAAACGAATAGCGCAGTGACCACCTTAATAGAGGGCAACCTAAATAACATAGAAAACATTGTTCAGGACATTGCTTGAGATGCAGTCGACGAGTCCATGTCAGAGCAACAAATTGTGTTGGGGGAACATCGTACGCAACTACAGGAGCTTGGAACAAGGATCGCGCCAATGGGCACCAGCGCTACTCAGAAGGTTCCTGTTATGAGAGCCACTGACCCATTGTTGAAGGCCCAAATGGATCACTCCATCACGATTCTAGCCAGAGCATTGATCACTTCAAATGAGGAGGAATAAGTTGTGCTAGGATAGCTTATAGGGCTGGGACTCAATGTGACTTCTCTACTGCGAGAAATTTTGCAGCAACTCCAGGATAGCGTCACAATGGACCTGCACACTAGGGACAGTCGTGCCGACTAGGTACCTAGGAATAGAAAATTAATATCGAACAACTGCACCTCCAACAGGCGGAAGCAGTCACGCAGAAGCAATAGGTGGAGTAGATGGTAGCGGAAGCCTACCCGAGTGCTCACGAGTTGGAGATTGGGGCTGAATTGCCTATTGAGATGCAAATCCATAAATTGGGCACTAGGTTCTGAAAATCAAAGGAGGAGGCCGCGTGGATCCAACTGGAGCTCAACTTGCAGATCGCAGACTTAAAACTACAGGTTTCATCGTCGACACCACTAATGAGCCTCGAGCAACATAGAAACATTATTAATTTGGGGTGTACGATGCTTACACATTCATTGGAGGAATGTGCCGACTAGTTAACTCAGTTGATCGTTACGCTCACCTTACTTCATGAGGATCCAACACTTAACCGATTGGAAATCGAGGCCTGGGAGCTCCAATAAGCCTAGGATCAGATCAAAGGAACCACATACACCGTTTCTATTATGCAGTGTTTGGCTAAGATACGGGAGTGTTACACAAAAAATATCGTCACCTTGTTTATTTGTAGTCGGTATGGGTCTATCACCACCTATACCAGCTTCCTAAGCAAGTCTCAAACCTCAACTCTTCAAAACAAGCTTTAGAAATGAGAGAAAGATATCAAAAAAGCAATGTAACTCTGGTTCCGCACTTTCTCTCACTTTTTCCTGTGGGATCGCACCTTTTGTTCAGGATATCTGTGTACTTATACGCTCTGTATGTAAAGGGGAGGGTGCGTACCTCTGTGAAAGTCAAAAGGCGCAATTTTTATCTTAAAAAACTCACTTTAGGTTAATTCTAGAGGTTTCTAGAAGGATTTTTTATGTGGATTGTTCGCTCCAAGTGGTTCATGCATCCCATATGAGGAGGAACTAATCCCTTGTTAAGAGGAGCTATCCCTTTGAAGGAGGTCCTGGTAACTGATCTCCATTGCACTATAAATTGAGGCATTGGGTCAGTGGCTTGAGAGGTTAGAAGCTGAACTTTTGAGGGTAAATGCTAGTGAAATCAAGACTTCCTATTTGAGCTTAAGAGGAGAGATCACATACCTTTTTGGCTTCATTGGGGAGTGAGTGAAGCTTGTCAAAGTAGAGGAGACTTCTTGTTGGAACCTGGGAGGAGCTTGTACAGCGTCAAGGCAAAGGTTGTAAGGTTCTTCTCCTTTTGAATTAATACAATCAAGCTCATTTTTCTCAACAAGTATCTCATGTTATTTGTTTCATGGACTCCTTGACTTTCATGTTAAATATGTTTTATAGTATTGGTTATTCAGGTGCTATTTAATCTTTTGCCTTGTTTGTGTTTGCAGGTTTGTGACAAAGGAACTTACTTGGATCAAAGGAGTGAAGGCATCTCCAAACTTGCGTTGGACATGAGGTAGGCCTTAAAACACATTTTTTTTCCATTATTTATAAAGCGCATTTAGAGAAAGATAGTGTCTGGTTGGTTTGTTTGTCATTAGGTCTTCATTAGATTCTAGGAAGGTCTATCTTGTCCGCAAGATCGACTCATTCCGCGTGATAGCTGGAGAGAAATTGTTCTTGTTGAGGCTATTTCTAGGAGAATTTCTTGGGTGTTCAATATTGTGTTCCTTTTTGTAGTTATCGATATCATATTTTTTGGTTCTCGAGCTAGATATCTTATTCTCTCCTAGAAAATCCCATTGGTACTTCTATCAAATCAGAAGTTGGCCAAGCCATCATTAATGGCGATGACCATTTCTCTAAGTGGAAAGTGACCTCTTGTTAGTGACAATGAAACTGAGGCTGATGAATGATATCCATGTTGGGAAAGACTTCAATGACTACATCTTGAGCTTCCTTTTCTTGCTGCTCCTTAAGCCTAGCCTCATCTCATGCTTTATTTTCTAGTCTCTCCCTTTTAAGCCTTTCTTCCTCTTGTTTCATTTTCTCTTATTCTTATTCTTGTGCTTGTTCTCTTTCTTCTCTAGCTTTCCATTATGATTTTGCCTTTTCTTTCTTCTCCCTCTCCCGTTTCAACCACAGGTCTTCCTTCAATTTATTTTCCTTTTCCCTTTTGGATGCTTCACTCTCTCTCTCTCTTTTGGGAAACATTCTTATCCTTAGTGTCCTTCCGTTTCGAAGGTTCTCCTATTGTGGTTTCAACACCATTTTTGGGTCCAGACCCATTTGTGTTTTTTAGAGATTCGATAACATTATAACATTTCTTGATCTTTTCCTCATCCTCCTTGGTCTATAATGAGTAGACCCACTTGTATTTTCATTCAGAATAATGAGTTGTGACTACGTCTCTTGGGTTGTATATGTGGAAATCATTTTTTTTTTTTCGAATCTGAAATGTTCCAAGTCGACAACCTTTGCTAGCACTTCCTTGAAATTATTTATGCAGTACATAACTATATAGAAAAGGTATGTGGGTATTGCTGGGAATAGTGTCCACTCGGATGCTGCTATTCCCACTAAGACTGGTAGCTATCTTAGAAAAAAACAAGTAAAGTCTACTTTCGCTTTCCTTTATGAAAATAGATAGGAGTAGAACAAAGGAGACCGACCTTAGTCTTGCGCTTGATTTCTCTCCTTCCTAATAGAGCTTTTCCATTTCTTCTTCGTCTTCCCAGCTTTAAAGAGCACCTGTGGAATCATATCAACATACTACTATGGAAGAACAAAGATATATATTCATAAATAACATAGGACCAGATGTGTGTTAACCATACAAATGCATATATAAGTAAACATACAATAATATGTAAGAAAACTTGAATAACTTTATTAAGATGAAAAGTAGCAAGAGGATTACAACCATATGTTCTGACCCAGCATCATCCTCCATCTAGAAAGCCCTTCTTCACCTCAAGTAAAGCTTAGATCACCCAACACTATGAATGTGCACTAGAAAACCAACAACACTTCTCTATAAGATACAAAATTCCATCCTCGAGATCTCTGTGATGAGGGATCCATATATAGATGATTATAGGGAGGTGAGTCATCTTCTAGGGTCTCGATTAGTGTCTCTCTCTCTTATAGTTCCTACTTCCACTTGGAGAATGATGATCTCTTCCTCATCCCTGGTCGAAAACAGAGAGGCAAGTGTCAGAGGGGAAGCTTCTGGAAGATTCCATGATCTTCCACCTCGCATTTTGTCCCTACCATTTGTCCATTCCCGACCATCACACCCCACAGAGGAGAAATTCAGTATGCATCACATCTTGTACACTGGGAAGGTGATATGCATGTCACCCTCTGCACTGGGTTTTCAGTATGGTCCAGTTTTGACCATTTATGAGCAGTTTTTCGTGGAGAACTTCTGGGAGATGATGTAATCAACTGACCTTGTTCCTTTAGGTAGTGAAGAAACACTTTTAGGGACTTAGGAGCCCTCAATTTATGGACATTTATGATTGGGATTGAAGTGCCCAAAAATGTCTATAACAGTGATGGATAAATTTTCGCAGATCCTTTGGTGGGTATCAACGGGTGAAACATCTTCATATGGAAACCATCTTGGAGGCGCCACTCAATTTAAGGTACAATTTGATTTTAACATTCCTATATTTGAAGGATATATAGATGTAGATTTTATATATAAATGCTTAAATCAATTGGAAGGATATTTTTCGATTCATGATTTTTCCAATAAGGAGAAGATTACTTTTTCACTCCTCAAAGTCGCCCCCCACATCAAGGATTAGTGGGAAAACTACTATGAGCAGAGGGAAAAGAATAAATCCTCACTATTTTCAACCACACCCACCTAGAATTCTTTCTGAGATGCCATCAAGGAAAAATATTACCTTGTCGAGAGCTATGAATATAAGTACATAGAGTGGACCACATTATGTCAGGGAAGGGACCAAGACATGTCAGAGTTCAAAAATAGGTTTTATACCCTTCATACAAAGTTGGCTATCAATGATTATGAGCAACATCTGGTACTCACGTACTCTACACAAATACATTTAGGATGAGATGGAGTTCCTGGACATTTCCTTGCTTTTCACCACATACCGATATTCCATTAAGATTAAGAAAAAATTTAAGCAGAAGAAGCGAGACTTTGGATCTTTGAATCCGAAGCAAGGAGAAGGAACCTCCAAACAATAGAACAAAGGATAAATCCAAGATGAGGTGACCCAAAACAATCCATCGAAGCTCAAAATAAATTAGAACACCACGAAGACAAAGAAGGACATAAGAAAGTGGTGTGAGTTCCATAATAGCGCCACTCACAAAACAAGTGAGAGTCACACTAGGCAATCACTAGTGGCCGAGTTGAAGGCTTCAAAGTCCAATGCATGTTCTGACTCTAAGTTAGAAAAAATCAAGGGGAATGTTAAAGGGAAGAAAATTATTGATGTGGAGCCTAGTGCCACTATTTCCACCACCAACGTCCAAAATATAGTGCCCAAAGATCCACTGGAAGGGGAGTGTCCCTTCCACTCATAGATATGGGTGAAAGGGTCTCTGTTGGACTTCATTATTGATAGAGGGATCTAAAAAAATCCCATCTCAGTAGAGGTCTTTAAGCGGTCGGACCTACCAACCAAACCACACCTTAACCCATACAACATCGGGTGCCTCCACAAAGGATGAGATCTTTGCATTAGCCAGTAGTGTTTCCTTCCTTATAGCATCAAGCCCTTCATGGATGAGGTACTGTGCGATGTTGTTTCTCTTGAACTTTGTGATGTTTTATTAGACCAACCATACTTGTGTAAGTGTCATGTTTTGTATGATTCTTGGTCTCGCACTATCATTATTTCTTTGGGCAATAAGTTATACAGGATATCAAAGGTAGCCCTGCCTACCACCATCTATTTGATCTTTTCTAATCAATGTAATTTGATAATCTCCGATAATAGAAAATTTGTTTTCTTTCTAATTTACTCTCAAAGTAAGGGGAAAACCAAGGCCACATCCATGGCCCCCGAGAAGGGTTCCCCCACCCAATAGGGGAAGGTGGATAACATCATGGAAGAATACATTGACATTTTCTCCTCATCCATAGGGATACCTTTGCACTATTAGGTCAAGCATTCAACCAATATAACTCCAAGAGAAGCCCTGCCTAATCGATCGATATACTACTGCTCCATCCTGGAAAATGAAGAAATAAAGCAACAGATCTAGGAGTTGTTGCAGAAAGGGCACTATGACCAAGTTCCTCACCTTATGGGAGTTTACTTGTATAGAAGAAGGATGGGACCTGGGGGATTTGCATTAATTATTGGGCACTAAAAAATATCATTGTTAGGAATAGGTATCCAATCCCATAGATTGATGACCTTCTTGACCAGCTCAAGGGGGCCAAGTATTTTAGTGATCACGACTTAAACAGGAACGCAACAAATTAAAGAGATAACCATATACACAAAGATGCAATGGAAATAATACTTCATTTCATTAATGGAAAATACTAAAATATGCTTACAACTAGAAATGGAAATAAACCAGCTAGGGCGATGGCAGCTTATCTCTGAGAAGATATGTGTGGCTACATGCCTCTGAACTGTGTTACAATGAGGCTCGAAGGCCTATTTATTGTTAAACCCTTCACATTCCAAAACCTGACCCTAGAAGATGAAACGCCAAATTGTGGGCCCCGTTTTTGGGTAAGTTGGTACATCAACTTCCTAGGGTTGTGAATTGGTCGTATTATCTCCGTTTGACACACATGATAGCCCGTTGGAAAGATCTCTTCGAGGAATACGACGAAAAAGACGATTTTTAGACAGAAAAATCATTGGCAGTAGCTTTCCCAAAAACCATCATTTAGGGCCTCAAAACGGCTCCAGAAGTTTAGGACCTGAAAAACTGCTAAAAATAGTAAATTGTGCTATAATTAAGGAAACTAAAAAAACTGAAAGAAGAACTAGAGGAGATCCAAGTGGAATTAGTAGGTGGCCACGAATATCCACCTGGATCATTTAGCAACATAAATTTGAAGTATGGCTATCACTAGGTTCCGATAGAACCCATATATGTATGGAAGACCACCCTCAAATCCAAGGAGGGCCTTCTCGAGTGGTTGATCAATCCTTTTGTCTTAAAAAATACCCCTACAAAATTTATGAGGTTGATGGAGGACATATTGTAGCTCGTCGCCAATGCATTCATAGTTTTATGCTTGGATGACATCCTTATCTTCAACAAGAGATGGGAAGAGCGCTTGAAACACATTCGGGAAGTCCTTCAAATGCTTCAGAGGCACAGACTATGTGCCAACTTGGATAAATGCACATTTAGCATGAGCCAAGTCTAATATTTTGGTTACATCATTGATGAGAAAGGCGTTCATGTGGATTCAACTAAGATCTAAGTGATTCAAGATTAGCAAGCACTGACCACTCTAACAAAGCTTCACATCTTTTAGGCCTTGCTAATTTTTATCGGAGATTCATGTTGGGATTCTCTCATATCACTTGGCCATTGAGTAAGGTTACTAAGGGCAGAGTGAAAGAAATTTTTTCATGGTCCGAGTCCCAACAAAAAGTGTTTGTTGAGCTGAAGCACCACCTCTACTTTGCACCTATATTCACATTTCTAGACCTACAACAACCATTTGAAATTGAAATAGACACCTCCAACTATCTTATTGGTGAAATCCTCACCCATCAAGGGCATCCAATTGTCTGTCACAGTGAGACACTCTCTGATACAATTTGAAAATACCCCACTGATGATAAAGAGATGTATTCTTTATCCTAATTTAACTTGGTTCTATAAATAAATTAATAAATAATAATAAGAATAATTATAATATTAACTAATTCATGAAAATTTGACCTAGGCCTTAAGTCAAAAATTAGCCGTTATCTTTTTAGCCATTGGAGTCTTTGCTCGAACTATTTAACTTGTTGGACTGGATCTGTTTCTTCAACTTGTCCTGATGATGAACCACACTAGTTGGTTCGAAACATGTCGACAAAGGTCTTTCTATATGTGATTTACGCCGAAATTCTTCTTATAACTATGATGGATCACAGAAGCCTCAATTCTACAAATGAGATGTATTCTATCATGCAAGCATGCTATAAATGGAAACATTACATTCTGGGGAAGGATATGATCATCAATGCAAATCAACGACCTCTTTAGATTATACAAACACAAGGGAGGTTGTAGAATGATCAGCATCAGAAGTGGCCTACATATTTGTAAAGCTTCCACTTGAACATTAAATACAAGAAGGGAAGCAACAATCATGTTGTATATTGCATTAGTCGGCCCCAATTATTGCACTGACTATTGTTCTCAACTCTTCTGGCCACGAGACCTTTGGATGGCTACATCTGTACAAAAATGATCCTGATTTCACCACCACATACTAAATGCTGGTGGGTGGAAAGCAAGTTTAATATTTCCACCTCTAGGACACATTATTATGCTACCTCAGCCACATTTTGGTTATTTCAAGTGAGCATGCCATGTTGATTTTGGAAGCACACTATAGCTAGGTCATAGGATATTTAGGTGTGGAGAAAATTGTTGTTGTACTACATAAATATTTTTATTGGACAAAACTCTAACATGATGTTGGAAAATATATCATATCCTGCACTTCTTGTGTTATCACCAAGCCAACCATCAAGAAACAAGGCCTGTACACTCCTCTACCTACTCCAACCAACCCTGGGAATCCATCTCCATGAACTATTTGTCAGACCTCCCTTCTCCCAAGCATGTTAATGACTATGTATTTGTGGTCATGGGAAAATTTTCTAAGATAGCTATATTAGCGACTTGTAAGAGGAGTTTCACAATATAGGACACTGCCAAACTTTCATTTTATTAAGTATGGGTACATTTTTGGATCCCACAGACCATTATATCATATTGGGATAACAAGGTTCCTAATCACATTTTAGTTAAGCCTTTGGAGATTATTGGACACCAAGCTCACCATGTCGACTACATTTCATCCGCAAACTAATGACCAGACAAAATTTGTCAACATGATGATAGTGCACATATTATTCAAGTATAACTCCAAGAATCTATGAACCTGGGATGCAATCATCCCTTATATGCAACATGGTTATAACAAAGCTCCCCATAGCTCGAATGGTCATAATCCCTTTTAGGTGAGTCTCATATTTTAACCATTGTGTGTGATTAATGTTTCCATGCCTCATGTGACTAAATAGACAAAACATGAACATGTACAATCTAAGGCTGATAATGTAACCAGGTTTATTGAACGCATCTAGCACATTTGTGAACAGGTTCATGACATCTTGGATAAGTCCAATTCCAAGTACAATTAGCGACATGACTAGCATCGGGTGCCACATAAGTTTTAGGTGGGAAACAAAGTTTGGTTGCATTTGTAAAAGGAATGCCTCATTGGAGCCCATTAGAATCTTTTACCATTCCAATACAGGCCTTACACCATCACGAAGGCCATGGGAGATAATAATTTTTATGTTAGCATTCCCCCATTCCTTGGTGTTCACCAAATTTTCAATGTGGACCTCCTTCAACCATACTTTCAACCACTGCTAGACACATCAAACATTACAAAACAACTAACACTGATAGAGTTGAACCTAGACCACATGAAATAGGCCACAACTGATCGGATCATGGACACACAAATCAAGAACAACCACCAACAAAATATACAATTGTATAAGGTCCTTAGAGTTAGCCAAATCGTGCACCAAGGAAAGTGGCTCACCGGGGACCAAGTTTAGTAAAAATTTTGCCATCTCATGTAGGCACTCAACGCAATGGGGACCATTGCTTCCTAAGGGGGGAGGACTAATCCAGTCGGATATTGGTGGCCACCCACCTATTCCACTTGGACCCCCACCATATCTTCTTTTAGTTTCCTTAATTGTAGCACATTTTACTATTTTGGAAATTGCTTCGGTCCTAAAATTCTAGAGTTGTTTTGAGGCCCTAAACGATGCTTTTTCGGAAAACGAATAGACTTATGACTTTTGATGGGGGTCTATAATCAAAATTTTTATTCCTCAGATAGATATTTCTAAGAAGCTATCGTGTGAGTTAAATGAATATCGTATGCCAAATTTACAACTCTGAGAAGTTGATGTACCAACTAACCCCAACAGGGCCTAGGACTTTTGGCGCTTCATGTCCTAGGGTTAGGAATTTTGGTGGTTCCATTATTTCTCAATACTAAAAAGTCCTTCAAGCATCATTGTAACATAGAGTTCAGAATGCATGTAGCCACAACATATCTTCTAAGAGATATCTACCATCGTCTAAGCTAGTCTATTTCCATTCTACATGTAAATAGTTTTTCATTATTTGTTATTAATGATTAAAGTTTAGTTTTGTTTGTAGCTCTATGTTTATTTTTAAATATGTATTTCATTTATTCTACATAAATATAAATAAGAAAAGTTGGATGAAAATAGGGAAACTTCTAGTTGTGGGATAGTTTAAGTCTTGCATGTCACTAATGTTTCCTCTAGAAGTGACACATGTCCACAAGTCTCTCAAAATGGATACTATGGGTATTTGGATGACATAGTTGAGTGTGGTTTTGATTCCTTCAAATTGGTTGTATTCAATATGAAATGGTATAGGATATGAATGAGTGAACACGATCTTCATAAAACTATTAATGAACATGCTAATGGGCTTACTATGGTTAATACAAGGCCATTTAAGCCAATATCGGATCGTTATGTAATTCCAAGCCAATGCAAGCAAGTCTTTTACTCAGAGGTTCCAGGTAGAGTAGGTTGGTCATATGTTGTTCGATATGATTAAAGAGGAAGGTCAGTAGAGTATAATATACCAGAACAAGATGATAATTTTGAAGAGAATGATGGTGTAAAGGAGGACATAGTTGATGATGATGAGTCTGATCATGAAGATGTTAAAGAAGTTTAAGGAGATCTTCTAGAAAATGTTATTGATGAAGATGATATTGATCATGTACTATTAGATTAAGAACTTGAAGAGATTAAACCAAATGTAGGAGATGATGTTCTTCATGATGGTATGGATGATGATATGATTATTGGAAATGATGATATTGATGACGATTTTGAAATCGTTGATCGTTTCAATGCCATTCTTGAAGCGGGGTACATAAATGTTCATCTGATGGATGAGGAAGAAGATTAATGATATCGAAATGTTGTAATGCATGAGGTATGTGTTTATAAGTTTTTAGTTTTAGATTTGTTATCTTTAATTTAACTTAAATATTTTTTTCTTCGTAATTTATATATATGATTGATTCTTACTATGATGCTTTCAAAATTTTTATAGTAGATAAATTGGGTGTTGGGAATACTAAGAGTGATGTGAAGGGGTGAGAGGGGCCATATGAGATTCCACCATCAGATGGTTCACTTTTTTTAGTAAATAATATTATATTATTCTTGAAACCGCAAGAAGCTAATAGGTGTTATGACATATAAAGATATTTATTTCTATGAGTATAATATGTAAATGGTTGAAATATCTTACACAACAAAGATGGTTCTCATAACCTTCATGATGAATTTTGAAACAAACTAAATGTTCATGGTTGTAAATGACACTTCTAGCATATATGGGTGGTAGATAGGGCCTTGTAAAACCAAATATATGACACAAAAAGAATTACATATGCATCACCATGTTAATGACCTATAATTATATATGCAAGATATATATATATATAACTTGTTTTTGTCGATCGCACCAAGTGCTGCACCCAACATCTCTTTGCTAAGTTCTCGCCCAATTAACACTCCTTCCCTAGAATCTAGATCTTGTGCCGACATCAACTAAGGTATAAAATACAAAGGTAGTATATCTAACAACTTGAGTTTGAGTGACAAATCCAGTTTAGTTTCACCGAATGACGTAATTCCATTAGGAGTTCTTACAGATACCATTTAAGATACATATAACGTGTTAGTTGATTCAAATCTTGTAGCTTAATACCTGGAGATCAAAACCCCTAGAGTATATTCATAGCTTGTTTCCATTGAATGTGCCACTTGGAGATCCAAACCCTTGGCCACTAAGACTAAAAAAGGGTAAGAAATTTTTTTCATGGAGTCTAAATTGTAAAATTTAGAAGTTTATTCCTCTTATTACCCAAATAGTCTTCTTTCATAGATCATGAATTCGTTCAAATCTTCTACACCAAGTTCTTACCTTATAGAAATCCAAGTATACCATGGATTTGATCTCTATTGGGATAAAATAAATGTCAATATTTAAATTAGCATCACATACAATCCTTCGTCGTGAATGGTTTTTCCAAACCAATTTAGCACTTCCAAGGTGTCCTCCTCATGGTTTCTGGAAAGTGTCAAGGACCTCCCTAGAACAAACATCCACCTTTGATCTTGTGATCATCTATTTAATTGATCCACATTTCGAGGGTCCCTCTTGCTTTATCCTCCAAACATGTTATATCATCATAACTCTGCTACAATGTTTGCACTATTTGGATCCATGTGGATCCACTACAAAGGCACACACTTCTTAACCCTTTGATTTTAATTGTGCATGGATCCACATTTCTGAAGTTGTGTTGTTTGCACTATTTGCTTGCACGTAGAGCCATTACAAATCCACACACATGTTAACCCTTTGATTTTAATTGTGCGTAGACCCACTTTTCTGAAGTGTGTGTGTGTGTATGTATATATATATATTATATATTTTTATATATATATATAATATATTATATATATATAATATATTAATATATTATATATATTTATATATATATATGAAAATGAAAAATTGGATACAATAGATACCATACATAGGTATTTGTTAAAATAATTATTAGAAAAATTGTGATGACTACATTTACGAGCTGGTGCAAACAACGTGTGGCCTATGAAATATTAGTTACTATGTGACACATGATCAACATGAAGACGGTTAATTTGGGAAACGATAGAACAAAGAGAGACTAATGGAAAGTAATAAGAAATGAGAAACATCAAACTGATATGAAAGGGTAACAGTACTTTAAATCTTATACATTACATACCATAAGTCCTTCTTTGATTTTTATGAACCAGAACACAGTCTAGTGATGCTAGTAATCCTAGTTACTTGGCCAATGTATTTCCTAGGTAATCTTGACCACAAATCTATAGTGAGTTCAAGTCATGCTTGATTTCCAATGATGTCATTGCACATTATTACGAATGGAAAGGCATAGGAGTAGGTAGAGACAGGTAATTTAAGACTCCAAAAATGAGATGAACAAAATTTTATTGAGCTTTACAAAGCATAAGTATGTCTACCTAAAATCTATCCTACAATGACCCCTTTATGTAATGTTGTATATCGTTTACATCTTTACAAGCTATGTATCCTATTCTGTCAATAAATCATAAACCATGTATTTTCCATATTTTCTAATGATTATAACCTTGAATATACAAGTGGGGTTCTAGGAAACATCCTCCTTAACATGGTGTATGCACAATTGATATTGTAACCCTTCTTCATACATTGGTTGGGTTTTAAAATTGTTGTATAATGTAAAATACAAATAAAACATGAAAAAACTCTTGCATTCATACAATAAATTATGTTTATACAAACAAATAAAAGTATTAGATGGATTTCTTATATCAAGCACTGGTATCAACAAATTCCTTCGTACTTATAACAATGAATATTAGTTTTCTGATCACAATGGAAAAACCTAAAAAATTACTTTGTTTACAGTCAAAATTAAAGGGCTTAAAGAAAAATTGGTTCAAGCCATCATGGTTAAGACATGGTCTTGCGGTGAGCGGGTATGATTCCACCACAAGTAGCCTAGGTTAGATTCATAGTGCATTCCTGTATGAGAATCCAAATATACCCACAAATAAATATACTCACTTTTCTTTAGAATTTGATCAAACTATGGTGACTTTTCATGGAATTGTTTGGCCCTTATTACATACAGTATAACTTGATTGAAGGCCTATATTTTGTCAATATACCTTTTACCAAATGCACCAATTAATATGTGCCCTATCTTTCAAGCATTGACTATCACAATTTTGCAAAGAGTTACACCCAAATCTTAGTATATATTTCTTAAAGAATGGAAGAAGTTATAAATGCTTTGATATAAGAAAATTTAGTATCTATTAACTAATACTTGAATACTTAAATGGTAGACTAAAGCACCAAGAAAATCGAATTCCACGAGAACAACAATGACTAGGGTTTTAGTGAAGACATATTTTGAGTATTGTTAGCTCTCAAATCCTAGAGAATAAAATGGTAAGAAAAGAGAATGAATGAAATTAAGAACCTACAAACTATGCATAGCCCAATATCTCTTCATCATGTATTGCAAATTTTCAAAAGATAGAATGGAAAAGTATACATACCTTGCTCAAACTTTACCGTATTCAAATATTCTTCAATTTTCAGCGTACCAAGGATGCTTCAATTCTTACACAAATTCTTCTGAGAAAATAGGTTGATTTCACTATTGTAGGGGATTCCTTTTATGTATATATTATTTATACATTGTGTTTTTATGTGTTTGTATCTCCCTAAATTAAATGTTTATGTTGATACCTCTTCTTTAACAATTTTTTTTAAATATTTCACTGCTCTAATTATATTATTATCTGATAGGTTGATCTGCGTGGAAAAGCTCCAACACTGTCAGAAGTAAACAAAATATAATTCCACTTTACATTTAATGTAAAAATTTGATTATTAGCTTATATAATTGAAATAATCACTCTTCTTTTGTTGAAATATTTATTTCGAACACCAGGACGATGATGTTTGTGATGAGGAAGGGTTGTTGTCATCCCCCAACCTTGTGGTGAAAATAAAAAAGTGTGTGAAGAAAAAGAACAAATAAATTATGGAGTTGATTCTTATTAGGGATCACAATCCTACAATTTGGGATAGGATCAAGAAATTGAGAGAATATATTTAGTCATACGAGGTAGTAAACATATTTTAAAATGAGTTTTTTATTATGTCATAATCTTAATTCTGAAAGTTTGTTATTTAACTTTTACATTATTTAATAATCGAAAAATATTTTTCTTTCTTATGTAGAATTATTTAAAGGAACTTTTCCCTCCAAAACAATTAGTTGATCCTAAGTTCGATGTTGTTAATATTGGAATTAATGAGACACGACATGCTCATCTTCCTAGCACTAGCACCCAACATATATCTGTGAGGAATCTATTCACTATTCCACTTTTAAGTGGTTATGCTCGTAGCACTCACACTAAGTCCATGCCATTGGTTGTGACCAATGAGCACATGAGCCCTGATCCAAACACACAGTCAAGCTCTGGATTAGGTGGTGACATATTTACCCTAGTACTAATGACATTATGTGTTAATTTTCTGGAGCATCACGTGTTAAGAGAATGGGGAATATTGACTGCACATTTTTGGTGAATGAGGAAGATATTCCAATAAGAACACCAAAATTTCATGGTATTTTTTGATGTTTTAACTGTTTCATGTTATCTATCTAAAACATAAGTATTCTATATTATTATTTTCAAACTAATGATTGTGTCTTTTTACATGTGGGTAGCAGCTTATTTTATACAAGAATGGAAGACAACGTGTTAGAAATTTATGGGTCCTCCATACAGGAAAGGTGGAATTTCCAAAATTCCAACCTTAAAAAAGATCTTATGGACTACCTTGAAAATCTATTCGGGGTAGATACCTTCAATAAAACCATGGTTATTGCCACAACTGGAAAATAGTTAAAACAAATACGAGACCAGTATAGGAGAAAATTGGTAGAAAACCTGAGGTATGAGTGCCCTCCCATGATTCCTGATATGGAATGGAAGGGGCTCATCAAGGATGGAAAGGAGAAGGTATTGAGAAAATAAGGGAAACCACCACCTATTCAAGAAATGTACAAATTACATATTGAATTCAATACATTTAATTTTCTTTAGTTTTGAATAAAATTGTAGTGTATAACATACTTGAAATTTTTCGTAACCTCCCCAACACTTCGAAGGAAACCAAGGTAAGACTTGAGAAGCATGGATAGAAAACAGTATGACAGAGCGGTTATTTGATGCTACAAACACAAATTGTGAGTACCCAAAACTTCTTAGAAATATTATTTGTTATATCTCCTTCCAATATTCTTGTAATTGTGTTAGCAAATAACAAAAATCAATCTCTTATGTATGCAAGGTGATATATTCAGAACTAAATCCACGAATGAAGACTTGGGGATTGGTTTCAAATTTGGATTTAAAGGCGTATTCAAACACTGAAAAAGAATGGGGAAAACTCCAATATTTGTTTTGAAGGAGAATGTAAATAAAACCAATCAACATTAACCTTTCATTAATTATAAAATAAAATCATGTTTGATATAAATCTATTGTGTTGCTTTTCTTTAATTAGTAGGGGAGTAGTAAAAATATAGATGATCCCAGGACTACTAAGCATCAATCCTCTGATAGTGTGCACCATCCAAAATATTTTGGTGCTCCCGAGGAACACCATGGCAGTGGGGTGCAACCCTAAGATGAGGCCTACAATGGCAATATGGTTGTGTATTAATCATATTCTTAAAAATTCATACTTAAAAATTATTTACTTCTTTTTTTATTCATTTATAATTGTCTACTTATAAATTTTGCGATTTAAATCGCAGATCATGTGGTACAAGAGGATCCTACCCTTGAGGAGGACCATGAGAGAGTCATTGCAATGTTTTTGACTAGTGCACAAGGAAAATAATTTCATTACAAAGGTATTTTTTATTATTAAAAAATTACTTCAATGATAGTCAATAAACTAGCTCAGGCAATTGTACATGATCTCTAAGAAGAGATGTTGCAGCTACATGCCTTCTAAACTATGTTACAATGAGGCTCGAAGACCTATTTATTATTAAGAAACAATTGAAATCCATCAACATCCAAAAAACTAACCCTAGGAGATGAAGAACTAAAAGTCTATGGGTGCCATTGAGGTAAATTGGTACATCAATTTCCCAGGGCCATAACTTGCAAATACGATCTTTGTTTGATGTTTACGATACCTCATTAAAAATATATATCTAAAAACTACAACTTTCAATTAAAAAAACCTATATAAAGCTAGAAGTTTACCTATTTTCCAAAAAATGTTGTTTATGGCATCAAAACGGATCCAGAAGTTCAGCACCCAAAAATAGTAAATTATGCTATAATTAAGGAAACCAAAAGAAATAATGGTTGCGGTCCAAGTGGAATAGGCAGGTAACCACCAATATCCACCTGGATCAGTCCTCATCCCTTAGGAAGCAATGGTCCCCATTCTATGGAGTGCCTCCATAAAATGGGGAAACTTCTACTAAATTTAGTCCCTGGTGTTGTAGTGTTTTCTTCTCAAAGATGTACAAAAATAACCCACTTAAGATTATGGATGAAAAAAAATTCAACAACATAAATGGCTGCTAGAAACAAAACTTCTGAGTGTCCAGATCTATGCCAAAATCATAGTTAAATAGCGAAAAGAAAGAGTAATAACTCCAATCATCCAATGGAAACCAGATATGTAAAGAATAATTTTATTATAACACCTGTGAAGAGAACAGATAAATGTTACCAGTCCCCCTCTATGGGATGGGTTCTTGGCTATCCTCAAACGTCTTCAGCTTGTGTAGAGTTTCTCTCGTCTATAATATGAAAACCCAACAAAAATATGGTGTGCAACAATGAAAATAATCAAAGTTACAACAGTGAGTGCAACAATGAAAATAATCAAAAGTGAATATTGAAGCGAAAACCTTCTATTTATATAAAAATATTGAGTTATTCTCGAATAATGAGCAATAATAAAATATTATTGATCCCATTCTTGGAATAACCATCGAAATATTTGATTATATTTGTTTAGGAGGGAAAAAGGATTTAAACTTTTATTTAGAAATAGTAAATAAATAAATCATTTATTTATCATCTCAATGAATTAGTTAAGGAATAATAAACAAATAAGGATTTATTTAATTATTCCTAAGGGATTTAGTCAAATTTGACAAAGAATAATAATTAATTATTCTTGGAGAAAAATAAGATAATAATGATTTATCTAATTATTTTTCATGATTGGGTCAAATATGACAAGGAATAATAATAAAACATTGGTTAAATTAATTATTCCTAGAAGAAAATCAAATAAATAGTGATTTATTCAATTATTCTTCATGGGTTTAACTATAAATTACTTAACAAAGTTGGTTTATTAAGTAATTTCTCACAGTGAAAGCAATTTTACTTTGGTAAAATTGGCTTCACATGGCATACTTAGATCCATCTAGTAAATTAGGCTAGATGATCAATTTTTTGGTGATAACAGATTTCCCACCAACGTACGAGTGTTAGGAGAAAAATATATGACTGAAGTACATTGTAAATACAAAACCACTTAGACAACATGGGGGAGTCAGAGAGAGAGAGAGAGAGAGAGAGAGAGAGACAAAGAGAGAGAGAGAGAGAGAGAGAGAGAGAGACCAATGAAGCTAAATTTGAAAGAGGATAGGGACAAAGGGGGTGAAACTAATGCAAGTCTTGTTGTGGTACTGGACCTCAGTGTGGTGGGGGAGGCATACTCGTACCCGTTGAGATAACTTAGTACAAAAATAATGGTTCGCCCAAAAATATAAAACTGAGCAATGAAGTACATGTTGAATGGTACATGACAAGCTGGCATAACAGAGCCAGAAAATACTATAATGTGTCCCATATACATAACGCCCCTGGAAAAACATGAGCCATGACTTAATACAATAATATCTGAGTACATGATATAAAAGGCCCCTTCCCCCAAAAAATCGGTGGGAGGGAGGTTAGAACAACCAAAGAAGCCCTGTTGAACAAGGAAGGGCTCTACAAAACTGAATGGATCATTTGGAGGAGATGTGCATGCTATGAGCACTATGATTGGTAGGAACCAAACCCATAAAATATGTGAAACTCATCTAAGGTTGTAGCATAGTAGGTATGGATCCAGGCATGTTAGGGGCTACCTAAAGGGCCACACCCTCACGAGGTCTGAAACATCTCACACACACCCGGGAATGACTAGTACAATCTTGTGCATCACTAGACCATCAAGTGTATGGGTCACGATCATGAAACGACCAAGTCAAATCTAAATAATGAGACCCTCTACTACATCCAAGGTTCCAAGCAAGAATTGAAGCTAGAACTGAGATACACTTCCCTCTAGGCCATTCTTCTGGAATGAATGAGATGATGTCGATAGAATAGGGCCCGTGATAGATGAGGCAATGAGAATACTCAAATAAAGCATGAGGAAAAATAGTAATGTGATTTTTGGACTGACATTAGGGATAATGGGAAAAGTGGGACTGCGGGACAAATAGATGACTACCCTTTTAAGAGCATAAAGTGCATGGTTGACCTAGAAGCAACTGACTCAACTCTAGAGGGGATGGGGACAATATGACTAGAGGAAAAAATTGGTAATACATGATGAGCAGTATGAAAATAAGGATGGAATATTGTGACATGATATAATGGGACATGAAATACACTCCAAGGATGTAAGGGTGACTCATCATAGATGCTTTGAACAAGGGTGACTCGATGAAACTGCCACACAGACTAGGCCTAGTGAGGACCATCAAAACATGAGTAAATGATGGTTACTCATGATGAAAGTTGAAATAAGGTATGATAAGTATTAAGAGGAGATGGACCTCAAAGTACAAGTGTCACTTTGTGACGAAATTCGATTTTGAAAGGCGGCGAATTGACCTTTCTTGGAAAAACGACTTCCTAGTGAAGTGTCAAACCATCAAAAACTAAGGAAGGCCCATTATAAGGCTCGATGAGGGCTTTCCAATGGTGCTGACGGCTTATCAAATTATGAATATTGTAGCAGATAAACCAACCATTGGAATCGGGATCTATGACTTTCAGGCAAGTGGGCTTACTTGTCTAAAGATGGACTTAATGCTTCTTGGAACGATGGTTCCTGCTGAAGAGTTGAGGGAAGAGGAAAATGAGAAAGAACTACTAGAGGAGGTCTATAATCATTCTCACCCACTAACTCAAACATCGAGACTATGTGGACATAGAGTAGAATATTTGAAGATATGGTATCGAACGTCTATGATATGCGATGTGAATATTGCTCACCAAAGAGGCCAATAGGACAAATTATCCAAGGAATGGGAGGATAATCAACCATACCTAGATCTAGTGGGATCTAGGTCAAGACTTATTTTAATCAATTGAGAGCATGGCCAAGGGAAAACCATCATGCCCCCAAGCATGGGACGCTAATTTGGTATGCAAAAGTGGGAATGGTACCCCCCTAGCAGGAGGCATTTGTGGAGTGCCATTGTGTTCCAAGTGCTTGAAAAAGGGATTCAAGTATCTCAGCCCAACTTGGCACAATATCTTCCGAAGGAGATGTAAGGGCCTATGTCCCCCCAGTATGATATGGGTGTACTGGATGTATTTAGATTTATGGATTCCAAACACTTATATGATACATAATATGATTATGCATTTTATGTGACGATGATGGTTCACCATTTGTTTTGTTTATGGTTGTCTTCTGTGGTATACATGTGATAAATGCCAATCTATAATTTTGTTTACAATGGTATCTACATAGTGATTTTAGATCTAGGCACATGACTAAAAGTAATGGTTTCAAATTCACATACTGATAGCTTCACTCGTAGATATTTTCCAAATAGGACTTGGTTATGCACATGATACACACCATTCAATTGCATGAGAAGTAGCAAGGAATCTAAACAAACATGAAGATCAAGGATGTGATGAGTGAGGGCATTGCTTAACAAACCTATCATTGCATCATATTCAGCCTAATTATTGGTGGCAGATCCAATGCACATTCCATTCGAAAGGACTAACGTATGCAAGGGGGTAAAAATGGCCCAGGCTATCGAGGCTAGATTATGGGAGAAGCGACTCACACCATTGGCATGACCAATATTCCATCTGAAAGGCGCAAAAGGCAATAGATGAGATGATGAAATATACTTATGTTTATGGTACAAATAAAGCCACACAAATCAAAGGGATGTGCTATGAGCGGAATTTCTTGAGGTAGAGAACATTGGGAGACTTAGGAATGAAATGGACTTCAAAATCCTCTGAATAAATGCCCCTTTACTTAAGGGTAGGGGTAATTAGGGGTATACATAGATTCCATGGTGTCCTCATCAGGATGAGAGGTGGGTGGATGGGAAGAAGACTGACTACATGATGCGATGGCATTACCTAGTGCATCAACCCGAGAGAGAAGGCTGACATATGCATCATCTAGAATGGTAGATGATGGGCTGGTAGATGGTGGATCTACGGATGTTGAGACCTAGGATTCAATTGAAAGAGGTTCGATAGAAGCACGCGCGGAAACCTTCAAAAGGTTTTTCTGCGAGGAACTCAAGGATGACGATAGGTAAATGATATGGACCGTGGTGTTTGTCGTCTCAACATCGGGGGGAGGGATCGTGATGGTGGGACCAAAGTCCCCTTGTTCTAGTTTAGTCTTACCATAATCCATGGGTAAAGGATTAGGTGATCCACTATGCGTGGTCTCGTATTTACGAAGTGCTTGAAGGCAATCACGAAATTCATCGAGATGAGGGCAACAATGGGAATAGTGACCATAATGATCGGATAAGGCACAAGGGTGATTTTTGCATAGCGTTTTGAGTTTCTTGGCTGGTCCCGGTAAGGTAATTTGGACCTCAGGGATATTCGACTCAGGGAATGCTTCATGAACCAAATATTTGAGACAAGGAAGCTCAAGAAAATTATGGGTGGCATGCCCAACAACCTTACACAAGGCGTATGGAGGTGATGGCTTTGGGGCCTTGGGGGCTGGAGGAACTTGGGAGCCTTGTCCTTTGATTCTTTCCTCTTAGCTTTGCCCCCCTATTCAGATCCTTTCACAATAGGAGTTGGTTCCTATTAAGGTTGTGATGGAACTGGAGTAGAGGTAGGGGTTGTAGGCACTGGTTGAACTAGGGTCAAAGCATGATATGGTCTGAGCTGACCAAGCAGAGTGTTCGATGGGGGATCAATGTACTAGACTGGGAACCCCAAAGTCAGATTATGGAGGATCAGAAAAGCCATGACAGGGGCATAAAATACTCCTGGAGGGGGAAATAAGAAAGGTATCTAGCCTCCAAGGTAATGTCCCAGTGGAACAGCTCTTGAATGGTTGAGAACTGGAGGAATAATTCTTAGTGGAAACATAGGAGAGGCACCCACTAATGGAGGAGGTCCTGGGTGGGTGGATCCAGATGGCTCGACAAAGATGGTAACAAGAGGGTGATGAGGAGCTGGTTGTTGATCATAGGTATTGACCTTGCCAGAATCCATCATGAGGATTTGGTAGTCAATAGGACTAGAAGGTTGGGGGGAATGGAATACTTGACCTAGCTGAGGTTGAGTAGCAACAAATCCTTGTTGAGGGAAAGGATTTGTGAGCACTGCTGGTTAAGATGACGTAGGATTCTAAGGTGACTGTTGACTTATAGAATCTGCTTGATTCATTCCCACATTTGGCACATCTGGGGTAGGAGAGGACACTCATGTGTATAATGGCCATGTACACCACAACATGCACAAGGCTTGTTCGTATGAATAACCTTGTTCTGCTTGGGATGGCTGTCTTGTTCCTAGTTTTTGGTGTTAGTTTGATTCCCCTGGGGTTCACTAGGCTGATTACCTTGATTACCCTGGTTACCCTTGATACCCTTCCCCTTATTATTTTTCTTTGAATTTGGGTGATTGGTATCACTCTGTTGTGCAAACACCTGACCTTGAGGCGGTGGTGGCCTTTGGGGGTGAAGATACATGGGAGGCTATGGCGCTAATGCTTGAGGGGCTGTAGAGCTAGGTTGTGCATAAGGAGGAGCAACAATTTGGTAGATGGTTTGGGGCCCTGGAAACATGTTGCTAGTAGGAGGGGCATAAGTGTTGGAGGAACTGGTGCCCCCTTGCGGGTAGCCATAACTTTATTGAGTATATGGTGAAGAGTGTGAAAGGGATCTAACGATATTGTCGGTGGTGTCAGATGACCCCGGTGCATTGGCACTTCTAGGATGAGGGAGGTCTGGAATGACGATATAGACATAACCAGATTGTGCATAGATCATATCATATCTCGAGGCAATTTGGAGAGCTTCTTCCTTGGTTTGAGGAAAATGGTACGCAACAATGGGAAAGAAAAGGCTCCTAAGAAACCAATCTCGATAGATACAGTCTTCAAAAGGTAGGGCATGACATGTGCTCCTCCTTTGATGCCACTTTGGACATGGTCATAAAGGCGAGCGGTGGAGGACTGACAGAATGTGGTCAATAGCTTTGTATTAGTGTAGTACCATAGAGGTAACTAGAAATATGAGAAGAATGCTTTAACAAGTGTCACGAAAATGGAATGAGATGCGGAGGGCTAGTCAGCATACCATTTTGCAGCATCTCCAATGACCATTCATTAGAATAGCTGAAAAGGAATGGAGTCATCAGTAGTGGAGTTGGACGATCACCACATGTGGAAGGATTGGACATGGTTGGTAGGATACTCTCTTGCATTACCCTTAAACTTTGGGATGTTTGAGGGAAGATTAGTCGGCACTGCAAGCCAACCAACATCATGGTGTATGGGGTCATTTATCAATTGGTAAAAATCTGGTAGACTTAACCCAGCCATAAAGGGGAGCATGGGGGCTGCCAAAATGGTTCCTGAGACTGTTCCACTTGATGTGACTACTGTGATAGAACTGGAGATTCTGATGCATTAGAGGAATTTTGAAGTCTTAATTAGGCCTCCTAAGAAAAATGTAAAACCAAAATAAGCTTTATAAGAAATAATAGGATTCAAGGTGATGATGTCAACCATGGGGGATGACTCACCATTTTTGGAGTAAAAAAGTAAAATTATTAAAAAATATAAAGCTATTTTTTCAACTTGTATTTTCAAATTATATCTCTAAGGTTTTACTCAAATTTCAAGTGAGGGTACTCATTGGATTCAAATTTTATTTTCTCATCCAATGAGTCCCCATGTTGCATACTTTCGATGGACCTTGTTGCACGAAAAAAGACAAATACATGATAAAACATGATTGCAATCAAGTTTTTCATGTATTTCTAATTTTTCATGTACCAGGGTCCATCTAAAATATACAACATGGGAACTCCTTGGATGAGGAATCAAATTCTTCACCCAATGAGTGTTTTTGCTCAAAATTTATGTAAGCCCATAAGGAGATAAGCTGAAAATATGTGTTGAAAAATAGTTTTTTCTTTTTTCCCTCTAAAATTTGATGATGTAATCTAATCTTATTTTATTATTTCCACTATTATTTTATAATTTCCTTAGGAGGCCCATTTTAGAACTAAAAATTACCCTAATGGGGCCTCGGTAAGGAATTCTTTCTGTAAATGAAACAAATCTTTGTTGCCTACCTGAAACATGTGTGCTGCCAGATGGTTATCATGTCATTTCTTTTACTTTTCATTGGATTTTTCAAATATTTCTTGAACCTGCATGAAGATGTGTTGGATGAATTCACTAAACCCAGTTACTTTATCAACCTTAGACTTTACATGTGTGTATTTTTTCTATATAGTCGCATGAGGCATGGCAACATCAATGAGATACAATGGTTGAAATCCTAGACCCACTTGAAAGGGACTATGACTAGTCGAGCTATAGAGAGCTTTGTTATAGTTGTGTTGCACATAGGGAAGGATCTCATCCCAATTTCATGGATGCTTGTAGTTTTACATGTGTATTATGTTCACTATCATACTATTGATGGCCTATGTCTAGCCATTAATCTCGGGATTGAATGTAGTCGACTTAAAGAGATTGCTGTCAAATAATGTCTAGAGGCTCGACAAGAATGTGCTTAGGAACTTGTTATCCCAATATGATATAATGGTCTTTACGATCCAAAAATGTACCCACACTCATTCAAAGAAGATTTTGTAGTGTCATGTGCTATGATACTCTTCTTGCAAGCCACCAATATAGTCACCTTAGAAAATATGTCCAGCGCCACAAATACATTCATTACCATGCTTGGTAGAAGGGAGTCCAGATAGATATTCCATGGAGATGGAGTCCCAATGCTAGCTAGGAGTAGGTAGATAAGTGTACAGGCCTTGCTGCTTCATGGTTTCCTTAGCGATGGCATAAGAAGTGCAGAATCATATATATTTTCTAACATCATGTTGGATTTTTGGCCAATAAAAGTACTTTTGTAGTACGACCATAGTTGTTTCCACACGAAAGTGTCCTGCAACTTGACTGTAGTTCACTTCCAAAATCAGCTTGGCACGCTTACCTGAAAGAACATAGAGGTGGCCCAAGTAGCATAATAATGCATCACAGAGGTGGAAATCAAAAACTTGCTTGTTGTCCATTAGCATCTGGTATGTGGTAGAAAAATGTCAATAATTTTCGTATAGTTGCATCCATCCAAAGGTCTCATGGCCACAAGAGTTGAGAACAATAGTCAGTGCTACAACTGGGGGTCGACTAAGGCAATCTACAACATGATTGGTTTTATCTTTCTTGTATTTATTGTTCAAGTAGAAGTTTTTCATATATGTAGAGCACTTGTAATGGTGATCATTCTGCAACTTCCCTTGTGTATGTATAAAATGAAAAGGTTAGTGATCTATGTGGATTATTGTTTCCTTCCCAAGAATGTAATGTTTCCATTGCCAGTAAGTCTACATGATAGAATACATATATTTATCATAGGTTGGGTACTTCTGAATTGTATCAAAAAGTGTCTCACTATGATAGGCCATTGAATGCCCTTGTTGCATAGGGAATGCACCAATAACATACTCGTAGGTGTTCGTCTCATTTTCAAATGGTTCTTGTAGGTTTGGAAAAATGAGTATAGGTGTAGAGCAGAGGCAGTGCTTTATCTCAATGAACACATTTTGTTGAGACTCAAACCATGAAAAATTCACTTTTTCTCTGCCCTTGGTAGTTTGACTCAAAGGCCAAATGATATGGGAGAATCCCAACATGAACCTTCGTTAAAAATTGGTGAGGCACAAAAAATTGTGAAGCTCTGTTAGAGTGGTGGGGGCTTGCTAATACCAAATGACTTGGATCTTAGCTGGATCCACATGCATGACTTACTCATCTATGATGTAACCTATATATTGGACCTGTCTCATGCCAAATGTGCATTTTTCTCCAAGTTAGAACACAGTTTGTGCCGCCAAAAGGTTTGAAGGACTTGTGAAATATGTTGCACATGATCTTCTCAACTCTTAGTGAAGATGAGGATGTCATCTAGATAAGAAACCACAAATGAGTTGGTCAAGGGCCACAAGATTTCATCTTCATCCTCATAAAAGTACTAGGGGCATTTATCAACCCGAATGGTGTGACCAACCATTCAAAAAGGCCTTCCTTGGATTTGAAGGCAATATTCCATACATCTATGGGCTCTATTGGAACATGGTGATAGTGAGACTTCAGATCAATTTTGTTGAAATACTTGGCCCCCTTGAGCTAGTCCAGAAGGTCATCAATTCATGGCATTGGATACCTTTTCTTGATAGTGATTTGTTTTAGTGCCTGATAATCAATATAGAGCGTCTAGGTACCATCCTTCTTCTATCTAAGTACAATCAAGCTCCCAAAAGGTGAGGAATTTCGTAAGATGTGCCCTTTTTGTAGAAACTCCTAGATCTGCTAATTGATCTCTTAATTTTCTAAATCATATTGACAATATATTGGCCAATTGGGTAGAGGTGCTTTGATAGTCATATTAATCGAATTCTTGACTTGACAATGCAAGGGTACCATTGTGGGTGAGGAGAATATGTCTCTGCATTCTTCCATGACCTTATCCACCTACTTCTGATGTGTGGAGGAACCCTTCCCATGGGCCATATATGTGGCCATAATATTCCCCTTACTTTGAGAGTGAATAACAAAGAAAACAAATTTCTTGGACTCGGAGATGATCTCATTGAATTTCTTGGCAGCAATCAAAGAGATGGCAGTAGGTAGTGCTACCTCTAGTATCATGTATAACTTATTGTCCAAAGTAATAATAATGGTGTGAGCCCTAGACTCATGCATAGCATAACGCTTCCACAGGTATGGATGACCTAATAATACATCATCAACTTCAAGAGGAGAAACGTCATACAATACCTCATCCATGAAGGGTTTGATGATGTAAGGAAGGTGACACTATTAGCTAACGTGAATATCTCCTCCTTAGGGTAGCCATCCGATGGTGTATGGATGCAGGTGTGGTGTGGTCGGAAATCCCACCCACTTAATGACTTTTGCTGAGATGATGTTCTTTTGGCTCTTGTTGTTGACAATGAACTACAATGGTGACCCCTTCACCCACATCTATGAGTGAAAGAGACACTCCCCTTCCTCTTGTTCTTTGGGCTCAATATTCTGGACCTTGGTGGTGGCAAAAATTGTGATGGATTCTACATCAATAATCTTCTTCCCTTTGTCATTCTCCTTATCAAGGTATTATTCAGAGTCATAACATGCATCTGACTTTTAAGCCTTCAACTCAAACACTAGTTACTGTTCGACATGACACTCGCTTGTGTTGTGAGTGGGGCTCTTGTGGAACTCACACTGATTCCCTGTGTCCTTCTTCACCTTCGTGGTGCTATTATTTTCTTGTGGCTTAGATGATTTTCCTGGGTCACCCTGCCTTGTTTTTTCTTTGATGTATGGTTTGGTGGCACCTTTTCCTTGCTTCGGATTTGCAGATCGAAAGTCTCACTTCTTCTGTTTGAATTTTTGCTCGATCTTGACAACATATCAATATGTGAAATCGAGCAAGGAGATGTCGAGGAAGTCCATCTCATCATGGATGTATTTGCGTAAATAGTCGTGGTACTTGAGTACCATACGCCACTCAGAATCCTTGATACCCAAATTCGTGCAAAGGGTATGAAAAATATTTGTGGACTCCATCACATCTTGGTCCCCTCCCTATCATAGTGTGGTCCATTTTATGTACGTGTCTTCATATATACCGACAAGGTAATATTGTTCCTTAATGGCATCTTGGAAGGAATTCTAAGTGGGTGCACTGAAAACAGTGAGAGTTCCCTCATATCCTTCTTCTCACAGTAGGTTCCCACTAGTCCTTAATGTGGGGGATAGCTTTAAGGAGAAAAAAAATAATATTTTCCCTATCGAAAAAATCATGAACCGATATCCTTCCAGGAGATTTAACCATTTATCTATAACATCTGCATCTGTTTTACCTTCAAATATAGGGATTTGAAATTTAACGTGTACCTTGAAGGGGCAGCACCCCTGAAGTGGTTGTTGATTGAACATGGGTTGCCTATTGGCATCTGTTGAAATATCTGGACAAAGTTATCCATTGTATTGTTCCTTTGCCGCTCAAGGGCTTCTTTGAGTATAATTTTGTTATGATCTCCTGCTCCCTCATCTTTCTTTTCTTCCCTCATGGGAGACCGTTGATATCAGCGGGGATGATCTTGCAAGGGTTCAACCAATTTAAGCCCCAACTCCTTATACCTCAACCTTATTGGGGACATGCATAAAAAAAAAAAGAGAAAGAGAAGACCTCTATGATATAATTGATCTGGATTTATGCAAGAGCAAAATGGAATATAGATATGAACAAAAACATAGAGATGTAGTGAAAAAAGAACTTCAATCATTAATAACAAAGCACTAAAAATTGTGTACATGCATAATGGTAATAAACTAGCTCATGCAATGGTAATTGATATTTGAGAAGAGATGTGGTAGGTACATGCCTTCTTAACTATGTCGCAATGAGGCTGAAAGGCTTATTTATTATTGAGAAATCACGTAAACTCTAAACATCGAGAAACCAAACCCTAGGAGATGAAGCAACAAAAGTATGTGGGCTCGTTGGGGTAGATTGGTACATCAACTTCCCAAGGTCATAACTTTGGCATGTGATCTTCATTTGATGTGTACAATACCTCATTAGAAAGATCTATCCAAGGGCTACAATTTTTTACTACAAACTCTCTCTATATGGAATGGCTTTTTCCATTTTCCAAAATAATTTTGTTTAGGGCCTCAAAATGACTTCCGAAGTTTGGGACCTAAAAATTTGACAAAAATAGTAAATTGTGCTACAATTAAGAAAACTGAAAGAAACAATGACAGGATTCCAAGTGGAATAGGTGGGTGGCCACCAATATCCACCTAGATCACTGACCATATAAATTTAATATTTTTGTAGGCGATTCTACCCCACAACATCCTCGACTCCATGAGAACATCACAACCAGGGGTGTAGAGTGTCAAAGGATCCAATTATATTCATTGTCAAAACAACCACGACAAGAACATGAAAATGCAAAAATGGATGAAAAACTTTTGAATTATATGGGTCATAATAAGAAGAGTTAATTGTCTTTTGATGATGTGCAATGTTATAATGCATAGTATAAGACATATTGTTGTAAAACATACTTGATGTGCATGCATACATTTTTGTACTTATGTTAGAAAAATATAAAATATACTTACTTGGAAATTATGAGAGGATGAATGTCAAAAAATATGTTTCTTTATCAATTTTTGTTTTGCTAGTGTGTATGCATCAAACTTATTGTGTTCCTGTAAACTATTTTTTTATAGTAGATAGATTATGTACTAGGGAGTGGAGAGTGATTTGAGAGGTTAGGGGGTCGGCATAAGAGCTTCCACCTTCATGTGGTTGGCCCTGCTCAGTAGAGAATAATTTACAATTTGGATAGTCTTGGAGCAAACATCCCTTGTTTCAAAAGACGAAAAACCAAGTCAATGTTGACTTTGTTTTTGCTCCATCAAATCAAGGAATGTTTGCTCCAATATTAGACTAATCTAATAAATTATTCTTTAAACCAAGAGGAGCTCATTTAGATATTCATGCACCTTAGTTTTATCTAATTTTTATTTATTCATAACAATGTTTCTTAATTTATTTTATTATTTCTTATTCTTGATATACCTTTAACGCATTTTATCTACATTGCAAGTATTCTTATTCAAGAAAGTTATCATCCACAAATATAATATGTTTAGAAAACAAGTGGACGAATTTCTCCTCTTGAGTAGCCATTTTTGTCAGGTGTGCACCCTACCTTTCGCATTTAAACTTATATCCTCCTTTGTTGTCAATTATTTGGCATTCAATTGTAAATTATTTGTCACTTATCATAGTGCTTGGAGTCCTTCCTAATTCATGGACTACATGCATCCACTTTGTCAACTTCATCCTGAAATCTTGTACGACAACCTCATTCACATCATCATGCATGGGATAGGGTTTTGGTTACTTTATAGTAGAATCAATCAATCCTAGGGTACAAACCATAGATCCTTGCAATTCAAACCTTGGCTAGAATTCACAGATCAACATACTGAAATAATCAAGATCTTTTCTTTCAACTTCATCTTAACTCACTAGGGTTCTAAAATAGCAGGGGCCCAAATGACAAAACGCTAGATTCAATAATCATCCAATAGATGTCTACCATTTTTTTATTCAAATGGAATTAATAAAACACTTTCTGATATTTCTATGATTGGTGATTACTAGTTAGATAATGGTTTTGGAAATACACAATCATAAAATCAATTTCCTTTTGTGGTTCTAATGTTTGGGAACATAGCTTTCTTTGAGCTGGTTGGGCTTAGTTGAAAACTAACATTTCCTTATTTCATCATATAAATAGAGTTTACGTCCCATCCTTTACACATCAAGGAAACTTTAGACTTGTCTCTTTTGTTAAAGATTCCAAATTCTTGGTGACCTTGTTCTTGGTGGGGATTGTTACTCGTATCGAGCCCTCTATTTTCAAGAATTTTGCTTATGCAGGACTCCTTGGGTGGATTCATTGTTGGTTTTCCAAGGCCTCCAATTTAATTTAGAAAGCTCCCATATTTTCTAGTCATATTTACCTTGTAGGTACTCTTCATATGCTTAATGTCACCCTCCTATTGTCTAGACATGTTTTAAACTAGGTAATTAGAGGGAAATTTACAAGTGGTATATCTAGGTTACTTAGATTGCACCCCTTCGGGACCTTATCCCCAACATGGTTTTCTATTATGAACATTTTATGTATTTGTTAGGATTTAATATACATGAAAATACCAAATTCATGAACAAAGGATCCCCCTTGGATAGTTTTGGTTTGGATGCAATCATCTTTGGATTAATTAATCACCACCTTCCTCACTTGGATATAACTTGTGCCCAGTTTTTCCACATTTAGGAGACCAATTTAGAGCATCTCATATTCATATGCATATTTACTATAAAATAAATAGGATATTTACTACCTTTACCACATCTCAAGTGTCTCTATCTTCAAATTCTTGTGTTATACACAGTAGATATGTTTAGCTCTTTTCTGGAGGGAAATTTTCAAACTTAGAGGGTAATTATTTTCTTCCATATTGTCCCATTCTATTTGGGAAAACATGTAACTTATATAGGTCCATGTTTCTTCAAATATAATATTAGTGAGACCTTGGATTTTCTTATGGTCTCACTCAGAAATACTCTATGAGACTTCTAAGTAGCTCCTATCCTAAACCTTGACATAGATACCATTGAACCAACAAACAAATTAATAGCTCTAGTTGGGCCCAAACCTAGATTTACTTTGCATAGAATATTACTCTCTAGGTTTTATTGAATAGACAATTATCCTTTCATTTATTCTCCCCCCTGGAGTCTAACAAGTTTTTATGTAATCAACTAGGCTATTTTTTCCTAGATTATCCTATAGTAATGGCTTCCCTTTTTTTTAAACAACATATGGATTTATTTTCAATTAACAATCCAACAGCTGGAAGATTCAATATCATCATGCTCCTAAAAACTCCATCTTTCCATTAATATTCTCATCATTATCAAAGATTCATCATCAAGCATGAGTCTTTCTTTACCATCTGTCTTGTCTTGGATTCATAATTTTGACAGCCTTTATTGTGTCTACAGTTCTCATTGTTGTCCTTATGACAATTCTTGGCTAAAGAACTATGTCAAAGCATCTATTATGTATGGTGTTTCATTTAAATGGTTGGTTCAAGAATGAAAATCCCTGCTTAAGTAATAATCGCTACTATTTTAAAGATTAATGCAAGTGTTTAGGTCCAACAGTAACAACATACAATTTCTTAAATTTGTTGATAGAAGAAAATAAGAAGCATTCGATATATATGCATTCAGTTTGAATACTTATTGATCAAATATGAACAGAAAGTGTATGAAAATATATCCCATAACTTACATTAATACACACAAGAATTGTACAGAATGAAACAATCTAACCTTTGAAGAGTATTTTATAACAAACAGATAATTTGTTTAATTGACTCAATATTGCACATAACTTTACTAGGAATTTCGGGGAAGCTAAATGTTATCCTTACATTTTCCAATTATCCAAATAATTAAATATTTATTGAAGAATAAAATGATAGAAAATGAGGAAAAACAATGTTTCCATAAGTTGGAAATTCAACCCTTTGATTAAATTTCAAAATATTCGGGTATTACAACAAAATTTTAATCCTTTCTGGTCTAGGAATCAACTGTTTTCCAGTTTATCAAAATGAAATATATAGAGATTTTACAAAAGTATTATCTTTTATAGATTTATAGTTAAAAATAAATATTATCCAAAATACTTTGGATAATTTCAATAAGGACATGATCAAAATAGGAATTCTCCTACTTCATAGTCTCCAACTATCCTTAATTGTTTCATCCAATCCAAAAATATTTGATCTTGTTCTAATTTTGTTCCTAAAAATGTGGAACTGTCTTGATCACCTATTGAAATCATAGCTTGATATTCTGAAATATTCAATGAGTTTAATGAGCTACTCCCATTCTTCCTCATTTGGGTAAGTTGAATCAACAAATTTCTTGAAAGCTTTATTCGCTTTTGTATATATCTCAAAAGTTGGCTTAACTATGAATATATTTTTGACCTCATAACAATTGAAAAGATCACCAGATAAATTTTGGTGTAAACTATAACCATTTAGAGCTTCCTTAATTCCAAAAAAAATGGATTTATCTATTGCTATGTGGTGCAATGATATTTAATAATCCTCATCTATCACCATTTTTCCATATGAATTTTTAAAAGGAGGTAGACCTTTTCGCTCTAAAACATAAAACTTCTTCTAAAATCTATTTACCTATGTCTTCAATATTTCACATTTTCTTTTCAACTACAACATCAATTTATTCTTTGTTATAACTTTCCTAGTTTGAAAAATTGAAGCATTTCTATCTTCAAAACCCAATTATTCTATCTCTTTTCCTATATTTTTATTTAAGACCTTGATGATTTCATTTTCTTGACTAGGTTTGTTTCCTAATTCTTTTGTAATATCATCAATGATTGTTATAGACATATTTGGGCACTTCAACCTCAATCACATATGTCGATAAACCAAGGGATATTTAACCCCTAAAAGTGTTGTTTCATACCCTAAAGGATTATGGTCAACTGACTACATCATTTCCCAAAGTTCCACCTGAAAAACCACTCAAAACTGGCCAAAATTGGACCATATTGACTGCTCCACTGTCAAGGTGCAGTGCATACTGGCTCCTACACTAGCCAGGTGTGATGCATACTGAAGAGGCCTTCTGTAGGGTGCAATGAGCAAGAATGGACAAATGGATGAGATAACTTGCTAAGTGGATGCTCATGGAATCTTCTAGAAACTTCTCCTATGGCACTTGCCTCTCTGAATTTGCCCAGGGATGAGTAAGAGATCAATGAAATCTCCAAGTGGAACCAAGAACTATCAGTGGAATGACACTAATCAAAACCCAGAGCTGACTCACACCCTTGCAGACATCTATAAATGGATCCCTCATCTGAGAGACCTAGAGGCTAGAATTTGGTAATTTGTAAGGAAGTGCTGTTGGTTTATCTTTGAGAAGGAACATTGTATTGTTGGGTGATCTTGCTTTTCATGAGGTGAAGAGGGCTTTGACGCTGGGAGGATGATGCTGGATCAGACTATTGGGTTGTAATCCTCTCTTCTATTATTAATAAAGTTCTTTGAGTTTTCCTCCATACAATTGTGTATTTGTGAATGCAATTGTATGTTCACTGTATTTCTCATTCTGCATTGTTTATGATATAATAGATTGAGATGCTTTGATTGTGTTTTGTTACTCTGTCTCTCCAGGTATTCTCTAAGCGGGACAAGTAGGAGAGGAGTTGCAAGCTCTATCAAGGGAGAGAGAAATCAAGAAAGGAGTCAAGCAGAAGATCTAGGTTGGTCCCTTTCCTTCTCTCTTATCTATCATTATATAAAGGAAATTGCAAAGTGCTTTAATTGTTTTTTTCTAAGATAGCTACCAATATTAGTGGGACTAATAGATAAAAAAGACACTAGTTTTCCTGGAAACAAAATGTCGACTCCACTGGGAAGCGAATAGTTTTTTTGTTTGTTATTGTTGTTTTCTTTATAAACTACAAACAAATCCTGAAGTTAGCCAGATAGCCTTTGAACTACTCTTGCTATGCAATTGCAAAGTAGATGAATGTTGCTTCTGTCAATCTCCGGGTTGATTTATGAACTGAACATCTGACTTACAAGCATTCTAAATGCCCTGGTCGTAGCTCAATAACCTCCTAAGGTCATACCCCTGTACTTTGTTCTTTACTATCCATAATAGCTTAGCCTAAATCACTGAACTCGGCTGCAAATTTGGGCAAAAACCCACCTCAGTTTCGCTCCCTTGCGCATCACACTGTCTGTAACTAGAAACTAGTATGCATCGCACCTCCCATGTGCCGCAAGTGAGATGCATCCCTATTTCTGAGAAGCACAGATGCGATGACTGAGTAGTACTATTTCTCTCTTTGAAATTTGCGTTTTTTCTCCTTGTTTTCAGCTCTATTCAGTTGCTTTACTGCTTATGATTAGTATCTCATCACTAAAGCCTCCTTCATTTACATTGTTTAGCCTCCATTGATTAGGATTAGTAAACTTTTTTATGTATTTGTCCATAATTTACGATGCTTCGTCAAAACGTAGCTTAAATCGAACTGTCATTTTGATGCAAAAGGTGTCGTAATTGTCATTTTGAGTCAAAAAGAAGAGTGTCATAAAGTCTTCCTCATCTAGATAGTCAATTATACTTTTTTCATTATATTTGATTTGAATTGTTAATATTTGAAGTGTCGAAAACAGTTTTCTATTCGAAATCGAAAAGTGTCGTTTAGTCTTCCTTTCATTTTGAAAAGAAATTGTCGAAATGTCACTTTGAAGAAAATATTTCAGATATATACTTATTTTATCCTTTTTTGGCATTCATCACATTAAAGGGAATGAAAAACAAATACATGCATTTGCATTTGCATTTAGACTGTGTGCGAAAGATGATTTAGGAAAAGTGCATTTAGTGTGTGCTCTTTACTCTGTTGAAAGAATCGTAATCTTCTTTCCTTAGTAGCTAGGATTTTCATTGCTAAAAAGTAAACAATTGTTTATCATTTTACATTGCATATTTAGGAATTTTACATCTACATCATGCAATGTCACTTGAAAGACAAACTTCTAAATAAGATCAACTCCAAAATAAATCTTAATGAACATAGCAACACTTTGAAACCTAACGCAACACATCTAGAGGTCTAGGCTAGAGACGTGTTCTGGCATCGTAAAATCGTAACTATCATTTTCATCGAAGGTTGGGTGATTCCTCCTCTTTGATATGACAAGTGCTAGTACGGACTTGTGCTCCCTGTACCGTCAAGAATATATTAGGGAACCACAATAGGCTGATATCCTTTATCCATAAGTTGTGTTTGTCGCCCTATCGATCGCAATGAATTGAACACATCATTCGGGGAGATTGACTGTTGTACATAAGCCCTTGATAATTTCTCTTAAATTTACCACCAAGGTGTATATTGCAGTTGTGCAATTGGTTTGGTAATCTCATTGTCTAGATTTCTAGAGTACTCACTTTCATTCCTTTTCGACTCCTTAAAAGAAAAGGTCCATCTGAGCACTTGTCACTTCAAGCTCATTTGTTGGACACAGATTTTCATTGATGTCAATAAGGAAATATTCAAGGAGTAGATAGATCCAAGAGGAGCACACAGAGTTATCGGAGCCAAGAAGAGGAGTAGACGAAGCAAGAGGAGCCAAGAGGAGCCAAGAGGAGAAAATGGAGCAAGAGGAGTTAAGAGGAGCCAAGAGGAGTAGACAAAGAAACCAAAGGATGTGTTTAATAGCAAACAGAGCCATATATGCCAAATTTAAACACTATCAGGAGCGGCCTTAACACTATCAGTGGGAAAAATATGCATCCCCGACAATACATTATCAGTGGCCAAAAACCATATAAATATGCATTTAATGCAAACAAAGGTGGAAGACGCAAATACACTATCGGAGGCAGAAAGCGGACTTGCAACTTTTATGAATAGGAGCGTTAATTCCTACCAGGTTTGGCACACAATATCCTATCAGGACTTTGGGAGGGAAGTCATGCAGTGTCAAGTGGACCATTGCGATCGCTGATAGTGATTATCGCATTGGGAATTCAGAGCAGAGTAGTGTTAAGTGACCCTATGCGACTTGCAATCGCCGATAGTGATATCGCATTAGACGTGACCCTATGCGACTTGCGATCGCCGATAGTGATATCGCATTAGACCTCTGCCAAGAGCAACCCCTGATTGCGATGAAAGGTTGCAGACCCAATGAGAATATCAACTGCTGCTTAATATAATATCGCGTCCAATGGAGGATCAGCCATCGACCATTGGCGGAGTCATGGGTCCGATATTTAAAGGATCCCAGGAGTCACGAATCACCGATTGTGATTTAAGCATGGACCTGATACAAGTTTAAATGTGGGCGTAATATTGTTCGATGTCCACCCTTTCAGTCTTTTCGACTGTTTCACACATATTTCTTGTATAATCGAGTTTTTTTTAGGTTGCATGGGGTTTTTGGGCCGAAAGACCTATGATAACTGTTCTGATGAATTAGAAGGCTGAGCGCCAGTTACATTGGGTGTATCAGGGCAATGGAGATTGCGATTGGAGCATAACATGTCCGTTAAATGAAATAGTCTCGGTGGATGCCTGTCATCATTAAAAAAAAATGGGTGTGTGTTACAGTTTTAACACACAGTAATTGTAAGGCCAAGAAGTTAAATGGAAAGCCAACACAAAGGAAGCCACAGCGACCAAGGAGGGAAGCTGAAAGATCAAGTGAGTCAAAGGAAACGACAGTGACCTAGGAGGAAACCTAAGAGGTGGTGTAAGCGGAAACGAATGGACAGAGGTATGGATATAAATAAAACAGTAAAAACAGAGAACTTGAGTTGCTGTTGGTGTGGTGAAGAACTAGAGTGTGAGGTAGTAGAAGCAGCAGAGGCTGTAGGGGCAGTAGAAGTAGTAGAGGCAGGAGAGTAGGAGTGAGACAACCTCAGCTGAATAGAGTGCAGCAGCATACCTGTTTATACCAAGGTTGGGTTGGAGCCTAAGAGGATGGAGCCTCAGAACTAAACTGGACTGAAATCATTGGGGGTTGGTGCCCCTAAGTGCAAAACCACTGCAAAAAAGAGTTGGTGCTCTGGAGGTTGCAGCGTCACTGAAGTCCAAGTTGGATCTTGGCAACTATTCACAATCAGATTTATACTTATATTTTATTTATTTCATTGCACTGTCTTGAGGTTTAATAAAAGCATTAATTTCAGATGTTGATTTTTGTGTTTTGTGTATACATATACATATCTATATATGTTGTTGGGAATCACTAGAACAATTAAAAAAAATAATACTAAGAAATACTGATTCACCCCCCTCTCAGTATTTCCAACAGTTGGTATTAGAGCCAAGTTTCTTCATACTAGCCTAACAGCTTGAAGAAGGATCTGCAGCCATGATGAGAAATCACAAAGCATCAGGAAGACCTCCTTTGTTCGATGGCTCTAACTTTGATTTTTGGAAGAAAAGAATGACCTACTACTTAATGTCCCTTGGACCTAAAGTCTGGCATTTTGTTCAAAATGAATACAAAACGACTACCACTTTTCCAACATACCAAGACGAGAGGAAAGCCTACATCGCAAATGTAAAGGCCATGAACTCCATCACCAGTGGAATCACTGATTCTGAGTTTACAAAAATCATGCACTGTACATCTGCCCAAGAAATGTGGGAGAAGCTAGTTAGCTTGTATGATGGAGACTGAAAAGTAAAGAAGGCAAACCTTCAAACTCACACAAGACAATTTGAAAGTTTGAGGATGGAAGATGAAGAAGACATTGCAGCATACCTCCTCCGAGTAGCTGAAGTGGTAAATTCCCTAAAAGGATTGGACGAAAAGATTGAAGAAAGTACCATTGTTCAAAAGGTATTAAGGTCTCTTCCAGATAGATTTGACTCCAAAATAAGCACTATAGAAGAAGCAAAGGATATAGATACCCTCAAAATGGATGAACTCCATGGAATTCTCACTACCTATGAAATGAGGAAAGGTGGCCCAAGCTCCAAAGATGCAGCATTCAAGACCTCAAATTCAAAGAAGGGGAAATAAAGGAATGACTATAGTGATGAGTTAGATGTGGAATCCGAATTGGCTCAATTTGTACGAAAGTTGAAGAGAGGATCTAAGCTTAAAGGCAAGTATCCTCTTATCTATTTTAAATGTGGTAAAATAGGTCATTATGCAGCAAAATGTCCTCATAAACATGACAGTGATGACGAAGGAAATTCTAAAAGAATGGCACACAAAAAGAAAGGGTTCAATAAGAAAAACTTCTTCTCCAAGCAAGATGAGTCTGATGAGGATGAGTTTATGGCCATCAAAAAGAAATCAAATGAGGAAAGTGATCATGATGAAATCCTGGAAGCATTATTCATGGCACTCGCAGATGATGGTGACTCAGGGCTGGAAGGAAATGTAGATGAACTGTTAATAAGCGCCATTGAAGAAAATGACAAACTACAGAACAAAATCATTTCTCTCAAAGTGGAAAATGAGGAAATAAGAAGGAGAGAAGACCTCTTGGAAGCAAATCTTAAAGAAAAAGAAGAGACTTGTGAAGAACGCGGGCCAAAATAGTGTCTCTGAGAAAGGAGTTGGAGCAAATTAAAAAGGGCTATAAAAGCTCTCAAATACATGAGACTATTTTGAAAAATCAAAAACCTCAACATGACAAGTTTGAAATAGGTTTCAAAGGAGAATCCTCAAGCACTAAGAATAGTGCGAAAAGCTATGCCGATGCACTTTCCTACAATCCAAAAGATGAAAAAGTATTTTATCAAAAGTGCATCCCCGATCCCAAGAATAAAGAGAGAATTACTCTAATGAAGAATGTGGAGTCGAATCATGGACACTATAGCAAATACAAACCTGTACTCCACCAAGGGCCCATCGCAAATCTGAAGAATGAGGGAGGAGTAATTCCCAAGATGTAAATCGACTCAAATCGTGGTTGCTTCAACAAGTACAAAACCATCTTTCTTGGACACTGCTTTCACTGTAAAAACTTCGGTCATCAAGCCAGACATTGTATGGCTCACAGAAGTGAAAAGACAAATCTAAAGGACCGAATAATCAACTCATATGCCCCAAAAGGTAGGGACAAATTAAAACATTCAATTCATTTGATCCCTTGACCAAATTTGATCTGATTTGCTCTTTCTACTACAATAATGGACACTATGAACAAGAATGCCCACTCAAAGGAAGAAATATGAGTAGCAAGAACTCCATCATGGACAAATGCGGGCTGGCTCTATATGCTCAAAATAATGAAAACCAGTGGTTTGTAGATAGTGGGTGCTCCAGACACATGACAGGAGACAAAAGGAAGTTTATCTCACTGAGAAAAAAGGAAGGGAATGTGTCCTTTGGAGGTGGATCAGGCAGAATTGCAAGAAAAGGAACATTTACTCTGACCAATGGAAAAGGAAAAGCTCAAGATGCTCTGCTAGTTGACAGACTCAAACACAACCTCCTAAGTGTCAGCCAAATCTGTGATCAAGGACATAAGGTTGTTTTTAGCACCAAAGACTATGAAATAAGGAACTCTGCCTTAGGGAAACTTGTGGCAAAAGGGGTGAGAACACCAGATAACATTTACATACTAAACAAGATTCAAGAAAATAAATGCTACTTGAGTCAGACAGATGAGAGTTTGCTATGGCACAAGCGACTTGGACATACAATCTTCGAAAATCTGATCAATATTAGTAAGATCAAAGATGTACGAGACATCCCAAGGTTTTCCAAACCAAATCAAGCACTTTGTGGTCCATGTCAACATGGAAAGCAGACCAGAACCAGCCACAAGACAAAAGAGCTCTATACATCGAAGCCCTTGGAGATCATCCATGCTGATGTGTGTGGGCCAACTAGAAATCAAGCACTCCAAGGAGAAAGGTACTTTGTGTTATTTGTTGATGATTATATTAGAATGATGTGGATATATTTCATAAAGTATAAATATGAAACTTTTGATTGTTTTAAGAATCTAAAATCCCTTGTAGAAAATGAAAAAGATTCAAAAATGAAGTGCCTCAGAATAGACAGAGGAGGAGAATTCACGTCAAACAATTTTAGTGAGTTCTGTAACATTCATGGAATTAAAAGAGAATTCTCAACTACCAGAACACCTCAACAAACTGGGGTAGTTGAAAGAAGAAACCGAACAATCCAAGAAATGGAAAGAACTATGCTATTAGCAGCAAACTTATAGCATAGATTCTGGAGAGAAGCAGTAGGGATAGCTGTCTATACATTGAATCGAACTCAATTAAGACCAAATTGTGAAAAAACTCCTTATGAGCTATGGAAAGGAAGACCTGCTTTGGTAAAGTACTTCAATATATTTGGAAGCAAGTGCTTCATAAAAATAAATTATGGCTCACCCGAAAAGTTTGATTCTCCAGTTGATGAAGGGATATTTCTTGGATATTCTACATGAAGAAAGGCTTACAAGTGCTACAATTATCGACTGAAGAAAATAGTGGAAAGCATTGATGTAAAGGTTGATGAGGATCTTCCAGAAAAGGAAATTGAAAAACATGAAGATGACTCTCTCATTGAATAAGAAGAAACTAAAGAAGAAGAAACAGGTGAGGAAGAAGAAGAAGAAGAAGAGGAAAGAGAACCACCTAATACCCCTTCAAAGATGAAGTATGTCCAAAGATATCATCTAGAAGAACAAATCATTGGTGATAGAGATGAAGGTGTGTAGACCCAAAGAAGGATAACAATTATACCGAAGAGAAAAGTCATTGCCCTTCTATATATGATAGAACTAGAAACATTTGCAAAAGCAAGTAAGGATCCTCATTAGGTAAAAGCCATGGAAGATGAAATGTCCCAAATTGAGAAGAACAAGACATGGGATCAGGTACCTCGTCCAAAGGACAAAAACATAATAGGAACCAAATGGGTGTTCAAAAATAAAATGAATGAGGAAGGACAGGTTATCAAGAACAAGGCAAGACTTGTCTGCAAAGGCTATTCACAAATTGAAGGAATTGACTTTGAAGAGACATTTGCACCAGTGGCTCGTATGGAAGCTATCAAGATGTTCTTGGCATTTGCTTGCACAAAAGGATTCAAAATCTATCAAAATGGATGTGAAAATAGCATTTCTAAATGGGGAACTCAAGGAGGAAGTCTACATGGAGCAGCCAAAAGGTTTTGATCTAATAGCATGAAAGGACTTAATCTGTAAGTTGAAAAAGGCTTTATATGGGTTGAAACAAGCTCCTAGAGCTTGGTATGCAAGAGTCGATCACTACCTACAACAACAAGGCTTCAAAAAGGAAGTGGCTAGAAGTAATCTATACATAAAGATAGATCAAGGTAAATTACTAGCTGCTCTTGTTTATGTCGACGATTTGATTTTTGCTAGTAATAATGATGAAATGAGCCATGAATTTTCTCAAAAAATATCAAAAGAGTTTGAGATGTCAATGATAGGAGAGCTGTCCCACTTCCTTCGACTTCAAATATCTCAAACTAGAGCAGGATTGTGTATATCTCAAACCAAATATCTAAAAGACATGCTCAAAAAATATGGAATGGAGGACTGTGCACCCATGAGCACACCTATGACCACAAACTACAAATTGAGCAAAGATGATGACTCCCCTCTAGTAGATGCAACTCATTATAGGTTAATGATTGGATCCCTTCTATACTTAATAGCTACATGACCAGACATAATGCAAGCAGTAGGAATGGTGGGAATATTTCAATCTGCTCCCAAAAAATCCCATTTATTAGTTGTAAAAAAAATTCTCAGATATATTAAGGGAACTTCTGATTTTAGTCTTTGGTACCCAAAGAAATCAACACTGAATGTAACTACATACACTGATGTTGATTGGGCTAGAAGTATATATGATCGGAAAAGTACTAGTGGAAATGCATTCTTCCTAGGAGACTATTTCGTATCATGGCTTAGCAAAAAACAGTCATCCATATCATTATCCACAGCCAAAGCCGAGTATATTGCGACAACAGATTGTTGTACTCAGATGCTATGGATGAAGGAAGCTCTAAAAGATCTCGACATATGTACAGATCAACCAATTATCATCTATTGTGACAACACAAGTGCTATCAGTCTCAACAAAAATCAAGTGATGCACTCAAGAACCAAACACATACCAATGAAGTATCATTTCCTCCGTGAGTAAGTAGCTGAAAAAAACATCATCCTAGAATATATCAGTACTAAGGAGCAGATAGCTGATATTTTCACAAAACCTCTTCCTCAAGAAGCATTCGAACATTTGCGTTAAAAGATGGGGGTTATTTCTTTATCATCACTCAAGTTCATTCATAAAGATGTAGTAGGATAGGGGGAGCAGTTTGACAGGGGGAGTCCATATGCATTCCTTTTCCATTGATGTCAAAGGAGGAGAGAGCAGAGGAATATTGCCATCAATAACAAAGGGGGAGATTGTTGGACATAGATTGTCATTGATGTCAATATGGAAATATTCAAGGAGTAGATAGAGCCAAGAGGAGCAGATAAAGAAACCAAAGGATGCGTTTAATAGCAAATAGAGTTATATATGCCACATCTAAACACTATCGGGAGAGGCCTTAACATTATCAGTGGGAAAACTATGCATCCCAGACAATACATTATTGGCAGCCAAAAACCATATAAATATTCATTTAACGCAAATAGAGGTGGAAGATGCAAATACACTATCGGAAGCAGAAAGCGGACTTGAATTTTTTATGAATGGGAGCGTTAAGTCCTATTAGGTCCACCACACAATATCGCATTGGGACTTTGGGAGGGACAGTGTCAAGTGGACTATTGTGATCACCAATAGTGATTATCACATCAGGAATTCAGAGCGGAGCAGTGTTAAGTGACCCTATGCAACTTGCGATCACCGATAGCAATATCGCATCGGACCTGACCTGGTGTGGCTTGCGATTACCGATAGTGATATCGCATCGGACCTTCGCCAAGGGAAACCTCTAATTGTTATGAATGGTTGTGGACCCGACGAGAATATCAACTGCTGCTTAATATAATATCGCGTCTAGCAGAGGATCGACCGTCAGCTATCGGCGGAGTCATGGGTCCGATATATAAAGGACCTTGGGAGTCACGAATCTTCGATTGCGATCTAAGCATGGACCCGATACAGGTTTAAATGCGGGTGTAATATTTCCTAAAGTCTGCCCCTTCAATCTTTTCGACTATTTTGCACATATTTCCTGTGTAATCGAGTTTTTTTTTGGGTTGCGTAGGGTTTTTAGGCTGAAAGGCCTATGATAACTATTCTTATGCATTAGAAGGCTAAGCATCAGTTACATGGGGTGTATTAGGGCGATGGAGATTGCAATTGGAGCATAAAATTTCCATTAAATGAAACAATATCGGTGGATGCCTGTCATCATTAAAAAAAAAGGGGCTTGTGTTACAGTTTTAACACACAGTGACCGTAAAGCCAAGAAGTTGAATAAAAAGCCAGCACAAAGGAAGCCACAGCGACCAAGGAGGGAAGTTGAAAGATCAAGCAAGTTATAGGAAACGACAGCGACCGAGGAGGAAGCCTAAGAGGTAGTGTAAGCGGAAACTAATGGACAGAGGTATGGTTATAAATAAAACAGCAAAAACAGAGAACTTGAGTTTTTGTTGGTGTGTTGAAGAACTAGAGTGTGAAGTAGTAGAAGCAGCAAAGGCTATAGAGGTAGTAGAAGTAGCAGAGGAAATAGAGGAGTGAGACAACCTCAGCTGAATAGAGTGCAGCAACATACCTATTTATACCAAGGTTGGGTTGGAGCCCAAGAGGTTGGAGCCTCAAAACTGAACTAGACTGAAGTCATTGGGGGTAGGTGCCCCTGAGTGCAGAACCACTACAAAATAAAGTTGGTGCTCTAGAGGTTGGAGCCTCACAGAAGTCCAAGTTGGAGCTTGGAAACTATTCACAATCAGATTATACTTATATTGTATTTATTTCATTGCACTATCTTGAGGTTTAATAAAAGCATTAATTTCGGCTATTTATTTTTGTGTTCTATGTATACATATACATATCTATATATGTTGTTGGGAATCACTAGAACAATTAAAAAATATATATATAATAATAAATATTGATTCACCCCCCTCTCAGTATTTCCAACATCATTAAAAATTGAAGGGGACTAGAGTCATCTTTAGCTTTTTCTCGACTCTTAAAATTGAAAAATCAAAGTTGTGTCAAAGCATTGTTAAAAGTTATTTAATTCGGAATAACATCAATTTCCCCTTAATTTTGATTTGATCAAGTAATCTGCAATCGTGGAAGAAAGTCAATCAAAACCCCATCGTTTGCAAAGACTAGCGAGTCAACCGTCTTTGACTCTGGAGATGAAACCATTCTGGGCAAAATGGTCTCGTTTAACTGAGTCCAATTCTCCTGGTTTATTTGAAACTTTCATTTCAACATCACCAGAGACTACAGTTACTCCGATCATTTCTGGTACATCTACCTTTACAGAAGAAGCTCCGTGATTACAAGAGGACATTAGAACTGATCCTAGTGTAACGGTAGACAATTCTATATTTAAAACAACTCCATCTAGAGCTGATCCAGAAATAGAAGTTCACTTACCTGAACATCTAGAATTTGAGTACCTCACGGTCTACCTCTTCCACTTGGACTGATTGCTATAGAAGAGATTGTAGAGGATCTTCCATTCAATACCCCATTGCATTTTGGAATTGGGATCCACTTATATCCTTCTACTCCTGAAGTTAGTTCTTTTAATCATCCTTCATTGCATGTTCCTATCGAATAGCTGGGAAATCTTTTGGATAGACTAAATATGTCTGAGCAACCATCAACATCTAGGACTGTGTCATCTGATACAGCCACAACAGAACTCCATGCTACCACTCTGACGATGTTTGCTGGTATAGCATCTATCCCAACTAGTTATCAACCACTAGATGGTGTCCACCTAGGGACTATTTCGACGACATGGTCTGTTCCTATTTGTTCCTCCGGAATCATATCTGGCATTTCTTATGTTGAAACTCAACAAAATGATCCTGCATACCAGTTTCAATTTGGGCAACCCAGTCTTCAAATACCAATATATCCTTTGAGCACTAGATTGCCGCCCTTTGGGGGGTAGTATGGTTTTTCATTATTCCCTCCTAGAGAACAACCATATGAGAGTTCACAACAAAATTCAGGTCAAACTAGAATTACATCTAGTGGTTGGGTACCAATACTACCTCAACAGCCAAGAGTTGTATATTCAATGCAACCAACTCAACCTGTGTTGAATATTCCCACTACACCTGCTATTGTGACTGTGTCGCAAGTACGAGCATTGCATGTTGTATGTCAACCTAAAGTCTCTCAGGTTTCAATACAACAACCTCTTGTCTCTATGGCTCAATCACAACCTCAGATTAGTGCTTCCTTAACTGGAACAACACAGGGTCAAACGGGTACTATCACTCCTCATCTTGGTTAATCATCCAATATTGGGCAATAGCAAATGGTCCGACAACCATGGCTAGTACAATATCAACAACCACAATTCCAACAAGCTTACCGAGGACCTGAGCAACAAGGCTTACTATAATGGTTATGCCCATCAACCTTATCAAAGTTATCAGCATCAGATACATTATGCTAGTATGAAAAGACCTATTGTTTAGGCGATCCCATCTTATCCTGGGTATGCTTTGCCAAACCTAAATCAATAGTTACCTTTTGTAGCAACTCTAGAATTACCAGATCTCAACCAACTAATGAATGATCCAATCACTTATGCCGCTTGGTGGCCAGTGATTCCTCATAAACTTCCCTCTAATATTCCTAAATTCAATGGAAATCCAGGTGAATATCCATCGAACCACTTAATGACTTTTCATTTGTGGTGCTCATCTAACACCCTAAATGATGATTCAATTAGGCTTCACCTTTTTCAGCGAGCGCTAACTAGTTCGGCAACAAAACCGTATATTGAATTGCCTAGAGCTTCGTTTGATAAGTTTAGCGCCCTTGCCACTACTTTTCTAACCCACTTTCAGTTACCTATAAGGTACAAAACAGGAAAAGAACTCCTTACCAACTTTAAATAGACAATAGCCACTTACATATCTGATCATATTCATGAGTGGCGACATCGTCGTCGAACGGTAAAGACATATGTTCCTGATCAGCTTCTAGCTGGGTGGTTTATTAAGTCATTATTGCCTTCTATTACTGAGGATGTGGAAAAGAGAGGAGTTGTCACTGAAGAGCAAGTCATTTTTCGTCCTCAATATTTAGACTTGATCTATACTCAGTCTGGCACACTCTATGAAAAGATTCTTGGCGTTCCTAGACCAGAATTTTCAATTCCTCCCCCTCCTAAATCAAACAGGGACTCTCATGCCAGTGATAGCATGATCGGTACCTCAAGTACGCAAACCGCAAAGGCTCCATCTAGTAAAGCCCTTGCAGTTTCTATTCAAAAAGCAAATGACAAATTTCTTGCCTCGGAGGTTAACACCATGTCATCTGACAAGGGCAAAGAACCAAACCAACAAAGAGGCAAGAAGAAAGGGAAAAACAAAAAGAAGAAATAGGAATATTCGACTCCTTAGAAATCTTTTGGAAACCCTACTGGGCAAAAGAAACCTCCTCCTTGTTTTCCATGTTTAATATGTAACGAGGAGCATTATACGAGATATTGTCCATGCTAAGCTCAGATTACAAAGTTTTTAAAGACTTCAAATACCTCAATGGTATTGACAGATCCGTTTCAAAACCCAGAAACTAATTTGGTTGCTATCAATCATGCTTCCCCATCCCAAGTGTTAATGTTATCCATCTCGAAACAGCAAAATGATGCTTTGATATCGACAAGGAATAAAGATTATGGGAATCCACAGTTGTCGAACAACAAGGCTACAGATCAACCCAGTAGTTTGACAACAACTTCGCCAAAAGTTGTTCCACCCATCACTCCTGAATTAACTATAAAGCTACCTAAGGGAGTAGTACATAAATCAACATTTAATCCTTGTGCCCAAGTAGCACAGAATTATAATATAGTGGAGGATCTAGCTCAATCACCATTCACTATGTCGACACTTGAAGTACTGCAGAATTTCCCCTCCCAAAAGCAGGCTTTGTTATCAGCAATAGGTGGGGTTGACCTAGCGGATTCCAATCTTGTGGCCTTTAACCATAAAGGATACGAACCTTAGTTACCGACCCAACTCGATTTCCTTATATAGGTAAAAGCCCTTAACAAAATTTTTCATCGAACAATCATTGATGAGGGGGCATCTACCTATATTATGACAATGAGTTGCTGGAAAACTTTAGGCTCACCACCCTTGTCACGATCATCAACAAAATTAAAAGCATTCGATGGAAGAACATACACGTCGTATGGGATTTTAAGTAACTTGCAAGTTGAACTGGGGGCAAGACAATAGAAATTGAAGTCGAGGTCATTGATGGAAACCTTGACTACAATATCTTACTGGGCAAGCCCTGGATTTATGCTATGGTTGTTGTTGTCTCAATATATTTTAAAAAGATTGCATTTCCCTTCCAAGTCAGAATTACAATCGTTGACAAACTAACCTTTTTCTGCAACAGTTCACAAGCTACTGGAATCATCCCATTGATCCATGGAAACTCTCAATCGCTTCAAAATGTTAGACTAGGTCTACTAAAAGACCCTGCATTAATGGGTACTTTTACCCTCCCGCCTCCAAGTAATCTGGCGGAAGTGGCCACAGTGGAAACCTGTCATATGATATCTTCTACATCAACAAATATTAAGAAGAACTCTGACCATTTTGATAGTGTGGATCATTTCCAAGTGTTGCCACCAAGCCCTATAGAATTTTTATAGAAATCAATTTTCTGGGAATGGGCGGTGAACCCAAATCAACACTCAGCAAGTGTTTGGATAGACAGGTCTCTAGAGTATGGCACCTCTTCTGATCCTTGGTCTCATATACATTCTACAAACGAAGGAATCATTCAGTCGATGATGATAGGAGAGGCACCATGGGAAGATTACCACCATTGTTCCCACCTTCAAGATAACAACAAATATTATTCTAGCGACCTTAATCATCCTTCGGTTTTTTATTTTCTATCAAATACTTTAAATACGGTGGATTTCAAGAGAAATCTATCCAATATTGAAGAAACTATCACCATTAATATCTCGACCAAACCTAATGTTGTAGAGAATATTCATGTTGGCAAATCTTGTTCCCTTTCAGAACTAGAAATATATTGCGCTCTCTTTTGCGAATTGAGATATGTTTTTGCATGGTCATATGAAGAAATTCCATGCATTGACTCGAGCATCGTCGAACATGAAATCAAGATGTATCCAGATGTCAAACCAGTATGACAACGGCTTCGACAGGTTCACTCAAAGAAAGCCACTGCCATTAAGGCAGAAGTTGAAAAACTTTTGCATGATGGTTTCATTTACCCTGTTCCTTTCACTGATTTGGTATCGAATATTGTTCCTATGATGAAAAAGCAAGGAACGATTAGATTGTGCATTGATTATAGGGATGTAAATCAAGCTTGTCCAAAAGAAAACTACCCTACACCCTTCATCGACTAGATAATTGATGAATGTGCCGGATGCGAAATATTTTCATTCATGGATGGATTTTCTAGATACAATCAAATCAATATCTACCCACAGGACCAATTGAAGACTGCATTTAAATATCCATGGGGCACATTCGCATACCATAAATTAAATTTCGGTTTGAAGAACATAGGGGTAACCTTTCAGAGGGAAATGAACTATGCCTTCCATGACATCAAGCACATCGTTCAACCGTATCTTGACGATCTACCGGCTCATTTTTGAAAGCGGACTGATCATCCACAGCATTTGAGAGCCATATTTCTACGTTGTTGACACTACAAGATACGACTCAATCCGCACAAGTGTGTGTTTTGTGTTGGTTATGTTCGATTACTCAGTTTCATGGTTTCTAAGGATGGAATTTGACTCGACCCATGTAAGTTTCAAGCAATCATCGACATGCCTCCACCTTCAAATTTGCTTCAGATTCAGAAACTCCAAGGGAAAGCAAACTTTCTAAGGAGATTCATTCCAAATTATGCTAAAATTGCTAAAGGTTATATGCATCTTTTGAAAAAAGAAGTACCCTTCAACTGGGATCAGCTTGCACAAACTTCCTTTGATGCTTTAAAAGATTCCCTAGTAAAAGCATCATTAATGTATGCTTCTGGCTATCAAAAAGACTTTAACCTATATCTCGCCACTACAGATACAACCATCGCCATGGTTTTAGTACAAGAAGACAATGGAATAGAACATCTTGTGTATTATTTAAGCCACAACTTAAGTGATACAGAAACCAAGTACTCCTATGTTGAAAAGTTGGCCTTATCAGTTGTTCAAGTCGTACAGAGATTTTGACACTATATACTCTTTCGAAAAACTACCATTTTGTCATATTGCAACCCTATGACCTACATTCTATCACATCAATTACTAGGGGGCAAATATTTCAAATGGATAGCCATTTTTCAAGAGTTTGATCTGGAATTCACCAAATCCAAATCAAAGAAATCTCTAGTCTTCGTGGAGTTACTTTGTGAGCTCCCATCATCATCCAATGATTTCGCATCTAAAACATCAATTGTGGATGAAAATCTGTTTTTGATATCGTCAAGCGATCCATGGTACAAAGATATAATGGTCTATCTCCAAACCTAAACCTTTAGGCCTAAAACCTCTCACTCTGAACAACGGTGTATTCGATACCAAACCAAATACTACATGATCGTCAGCGATACACTTTACCGTCATGGTGTCGATATAGTTCTACGAAGGTGCCTCATGCATGAGGAGGCCGAAAAAGTCTTGAATGACTGTCATTTAGGTGCATGTGGGGGGCATTTATATATTTATGCTACTACATAAAGGTCTTACGAGCTGGTTACTTCTGGCCTACTATATTCAAAGATTGCATAATTGCCATCAGAAGTTTCCATGCTTGTTAGATTTTCGACCGCAAAACCAAATTACCACTTGCACCGCTGCATCCAGTAGTTGTTGTTGGGCCATTCACTAAATGGGGTATAGATTGCATGACATGTAACCCCACCTCAGCTGGGGGGCATGGGTATGTCATAGTCATTGTCAACTATTTTACAAAATCGGCCGAGGCAATGACTACATTAAACAACAGCAGCGAAACGGTTGCTCTTTTCTTTTTCAATCATGTAGTCTCTAGATTCGGTGTTCCACAAGATATAGCCACAGATCATGGATCGCATTTTCTCAATCACATGATGGTTGAATTGACTGCCAAATTAGAACTGTCCCACCATAGTTCTACTCGATATTATCCACAGGCTAACGGACAAGTTGAAGCAATCAACAAAGTCTTGAAGCGCATGCTATAAAGAATGATTGGAGTCCACAAACAAAATTGGCATTTAATCCTATACCCAGCTCTGTAGGCATACAAGACATCAATAAGAAATGCGACTGGATTTATGCCCTTTCAATTGGTGTATGGTCTGGAAGTTGTCTTACCAATTCATTGCAAAATTTCATCTCTTAAGCTCGTAATCGATATGCTTCCCGAAACTTCGGAGGAAGAGGCTTGTTTCTTGGAACTAATCCACTTGAATGAAACCCTTCATCATGCCACTTTGGCTAACGAAGCTCATAAGAAACATGTCAAAGCGCAACTTGACAAGAATTTCAAGCCTTGTGTCTTCTCAGAAGGTAACCTGGTCTTGCTTTACGATCAGGACTATGATAAATTCGAAGCAGGTAAGTTCGAACCATTATGGATGGGCCCCTACATTGTTAAATGAGTATTAGCAAAAGGAGCCTACAAGCTGGCAAATTACGATGGGATTCCACTGTCGCAACCCCAAAATGGGTTGTATCTTAAGCATTACTATGCTTGATTAAGTGTAGTAATCTCTTTATAGATATGCTTTTGTTACATTTTTGTTTTCGTCAAGAGTTGTCATTTTGGTTGGGTAATCCAATTTGCATTTGTTGTAGATGTCAGACCTTTTGGAATCATTCATTGGGTACGCCGATGGAGCTAGTTGTAGTACGCGAAACCTATCTTCTGCAACCTGGACCATTTTTGCTCCAAGTGACGAGTTAGTGAGTTTGAGAGGGATATGTATTGGTCGATCAATGAGCAACATCGCTGAGTATAGCGTGTTGATTGAGCTTCTCTCTGATGCCATTTCACATGGCATACACCGACTTGTCGTCAGGCTAGATTTGCAACTCATCATTCTACAGCTTATGGGCATCTATTCAGTTCGGAACCCAGCTATTTATCGTATGTTCCTAAGAGTCGGGGTTTTGGAAAGACAGTATGATTCCATTCAATGTCAACACATTTCTAGAAACTTAAACACATTAACTGATTCATTAACAAACTATGTGTTAGATAGACATTTGCAAAATTTGTAAAGAAAAGCATTTCACATTAACATTTGCATGAGGATCGCATAAATTAACCAAAATAAAACTCCGAAAATAAAAAATATATAACTCTTTATAGTTTTTACAAAATGTTTTGTGTCCAAGACAAATCGTCACACGACCCAGAAACTCAAAAATGAATGCAGAAAAGCATCCTAGGCTAATGATGCTAGTGATAGCATGTCACCGCTTGGGCAATCATATGCAAGAGCCTAGTCCATCAACTTGGCATGCCAGTAGTATGGTGTTGTAACCTCATAGGTAACTCGTCAGTCCTCACATCCTGAATACCAAGAGTGAGACCCTTGATCTGATCCTACAACACTGCCAGGGTCTCTGCTATGTCCATATCGCGAAGGACAGCCCTCCCTATAGCCTCTCCTACTGGAACGTCAGCTTCCGCCCTTGGGCATTCCGCTGGCTGCACTGGCCCAACATCTACACAAATATACGAGTTTGATTAGTCTTGATAACTTTTAAAAACACAAAAACATTATAAAATTGATAAACAAAGGCATGGTTCAAGCTCGTTAAAAAATAAACCTACCATGTGCAATGTTTCCGTATGGTTCAAGCTCATTAAAAAATAAACCTACCACTGAGCATATGTTAACGCAAGGTTCAAGCTCATTAAATAATCAACCCGCCTTGAGTAAATGACCTCTGTGATTGCCATGCTATCAGCCTTTTGAGCCTTGGTTGTGTTCTAACATCATCTCCATTCTTTTGGTTGGTCATACGCTTCCACTTGATTTTTTACCCTTTTGAGGAATAGCTGTGATGAGTGGTTCTGTTATCCACCCTCTTCACATCACCATGTTTTGAGAAGTTCCAAACTTACCTGGAACTAGTTGCTACCCGAAAACACCACTCATTCCTCAAAAAACGAGTCTCTTTTAAACTCTTTTTCGAACTCACTAAATATGAAAAGACTGTCGAGAAATTGGCCTCTCCAGCTCATAAAAGTGATTGGAAGTGCCATCCATCCTGTATTTTAATCTTTTTGGACCTAAGGGATTATCCCACAAAAAGATCGAGCCCTTGTCTTTTTTCAACTCGCTAAAGTGATCGGAAAAATCATCCCTTTTGTATCATTTTAATCTTTTTAGGACTTAAGGGATTTTGATATGAAAAATAACTGTTGGAGTTTCCTTTTCATCCCTTTTCAACCTCTCTAAACATGAAAAGGACCAATTTGTCTTTTTCGTTAAACTCGTTAAAACAATGGCGACAAACTTGTCCATCTAGACAAGAATGAGTTTCATTGTCGCTAGGCTCGCTAAAACATAGCAACAGGTTTGCCCGAAGGGAAAATTATAGAACAAGCATATGTTATCCTCCTCAAGCTTGACAAAAATAAAGAGGTACTGGTCAGCAATGACTGGGGAAAAAGGGAAGAAAACTTGAAGAATTTTATTGGTAGCAGGTCACTCTTGAACATGACACTTTCACTCCATCACCGTGATTGAGTCGGGTTGGGTTATTCCATTCACCAGTCATATCACCATTGGTCCTCTGTACCATCCATCTTTTGGGCTTAATGCTACCAATCCATCTCGATGTCACTGATATGTTCAAGAGAAGTCATTCAAATATTTTTCCATCCACTACAATACCTTCACCCTCCATTTTTCATGACCGCCATTCCTGAACTTTGTATCATCAAATTGTTTTCACCTCCAGAAAATCATTTTCTCCGTTTCATGTTGTAGATGTGGGATTCATCAAGACCCTCCTACAATGGGTCACTTCTTGTCAACATCAGCTCATTATCCAAGAAATTGACTTAGAAACTACCCTTTTAGTACTTTGAACCTTGCATGCCTCAATGGCAAGTTTCTCACTTCCGGCGACAGGTTTACATCAATGGCCTTCAACTGAAAGATTTTACGTGGTGTTCGACATCGGATCATATATTCACACCATGTGAATTATACTGTAGTACCTTGAGGATCATTATCATTATCGGTGATTCCTCTCACACTTGTTAATAGCTCACATCATTGGCTGGTAATCAGGCGATGTCTTTCCATGTTCAACTTCAGGACATCTTTTCACATGGATCGACTTGTACAACAGGTGGAGATTAAACAAGTTTGAAGATGCTAGATGTAGTTTCATCCATCTGGGCTGCGATATATTTACTAATATAAAGACATCAAATGTACATAGAAGCTGCATAGATGTTCATCCAAGCTAGGGACGATGACCCTTTATATGAAGAATCACCAGCCTGCAACTGCAGATGATTATCTATTCTATGTACATGAACATGAATTTATAAAGTTGAGCATGGGAATGCCCGTCTCAGCTAGATCATGAAAATAATATGATGATGATGTATTGTATTTTATCTTATATAGGTCACCTTCCAGTTCGAATTCCTCGGATCCTCATGATAAAGCATTTCACCCGAAATCAAAATATTTACGACCTCATGCTTTAGGGGGCAACTGTTATAGACATATTTGGGAACATCAACCCCAATCACATATGTCGATAAAAAAAGGGCTCTTTAACCCCTAAAAGTGTTGTTTCATACCCTAAAGGATCATGGTCAACTGATTACATCATTTCCCAAAGGTTCCACCTGAAAAACCACTCAGAACTGATCAAAACTGGACCATACTGACTACCCCACTGTCAAGGTGCGATGCATACTGGCTCCTACACTAGCCAGGTGTGATGCATACTGAAGAGGCTTTCTGTAGGGTATGATGAGCGGGAATGGACAAATGGCTGAGACAGTTTTCTAAGTGGATGCTCATGGAATCTTCTAGAAACTTCTCCTATGACACTTGCCTCTCTGAATTTTCCCAGGGATGAGTAAGAGATCAATGAAATCTCCAAGTGGAACCAAGAACTATTAGTGGAATGACACTAATCAAAAACCCAGAGCTGACTCACACCCTTGTAGACATCTATAAATGGATCCCTCATCTAAGAGATCTAGAGGCTAGAATTTGGTAATTTGTCAGGAAGTGTTGTTGGTTTATATTTGAGAAGGAACATTGTATTGTTGGGTGATCTTGCTTTGCATGAGGTGAAGAGGGCTTTGATGATGGGAAGATGATGCCGGATCAGACTGCTGGGTTGTAATCCTCTCTTCTATTATTAATAAAGTTCTTTGAGTTTTCCTACATACAATCGTGTATTTGTGAATGCAATTGTATGTTCAATGTAATTTTCATTCTGCATTTTTTATGATATTATAGATTGGGATGCTTTGATGGTGTTTTTTTACTTTTTCTCTACAGGTATTCTTTAAGCGGGACAAGTAGGAGAGGAGTTGCAAGCTCTATCAAGGGAGAGAGAAATCAAGCAAGTAGTCAAGTGGAAGATCCAGGTTGGTTCCTTTGCTTCTCTCTTATCTATCATACATAAAGGAAATCACAAAGTGCTTTGATTGTTTGTTTCTAAGATAGCTACCAATCTTAGTGGGACTAGCAGATCGAAAAGACACTAGTTTTCCCAAAAACAATGGCTTCTCCTTCTTGTTGTAGAAAATCCTCCTGTTCAAACAATATTTTCAATTGATGACCAAATTTTAGACACTGAAGACATTATTTTCAACCAAATATGATCCTTAGCTAGTATAAAACATTCAGCACTACTAGATTCACTTAAATACTTATCAAGTTATTTTTTAATTTGAAACCCTTTTGTAGTTCAGCATGATATAATTTTTTTTTTTTTTTTTGTTCAAATCATTCTAGTGACTTACTTAATTTATCTATTTCCTCATTCTTCAAAGTGAGAGAATATAATGCTTCTGTCATTTTTTGGTACCATCATTGCCTGTTGAACCTATTTCTGATGTAGAAATCATTGTTTGTCTTGGTTTCTCTCTTTCTTTAAGTAATTTCTCCATATCTTCTTTCATCTTATGTATTTTCATATTTTGTTCAATTATCATTGACAACATATCTTTTTTCTCTTGTTCAAGCTCCCCAACTTCCTATGCCTATGGATGTTTTGTAGTAGGCATCTTCAATTTCTTTCAAAGAGCTTGAATATCATCATTATTCTTTTTAATAACTTCCTAGGAAGCATTAATATCATCAGTATCCAACCCTAACTTAATAACAACATCCTCCAATGAATTAATTCTTATATATTTGGCAAGAGAGGACATCCTCTCCATCTTCAACTCACAAATACAATTACTTAATGAGGTTTTCAATTTTGAAAAACTTATTTCTGAGCTATTTAGAGTTGAAAACATCATTTCACATGTCTGTTGATGAACATCAATCTGATCAATGGGATGAATTTTCTTGGTGTCAAAAGAAAATACAAAAGTCTTGAAATCTTTTGCAACTTTAGCTCCTCAGACCTTGGGTTCAACAAAGGCTAACTAAAATTGTCATTTCTCTACATCTATGGTTGAGATAAATGTACTCTTTGTAGAAGAGGACTTCCTCCAAAACTTAGTATAGGTCATTGACTTCAGGGTCTCTTTTTTCTTCTTAATTTCCATGAACTTAGAAAAAATATTATGATTAGAAGAGGAAGGGGTTGAAGAATATGATTCCCTAGTTGTTTCAAATTGTTGTAGTATGAAAATAGGCTCGCTTGAGACAACAATTGTAGTTGGGGAAGAAATATCTAAAGACATAGTTTATGATGTAGTCTCTTTTGTATCTATTTCTTTTTGTCCTTTGTACACACTAAATTGAGTCCCCTCTAATTCTGAAATATTCTCAAAATCCCTCTTGAATTATTTTTCCTTATGTTGGGGTGTTACTAAGACATTATGTATTACTGTTTGTTCTGCTATCTTTCCTCCTGATATATCATCTAGTGTATTCTCTTACCATGTCATCCTATTATCAAGCTTTTCAATCACTGGATTTGGCACATGAACATAGGGAGTTGAGTTTTGTTGAACTCTCATGGCTAAAATTTTCCCTATTGGATCATATGGTCAGTTGACTTCTTGCTTGAATTTCATTTTTGTCAATAAGTAATCAAACTCCTTATTTGTTGTCCTAGAATGACAATAAAAGGCCCTACTTCTGCTTTAAGTTTAAAGGAGGCTTCTTTCTTTCTTGGTAAGAAGTATATTTGATCCACATTAATGATATTCCTAATAAATTCAAGCACATACATTCTAATAGGAACATATGATGGTAATTGATGAGGATGCTTAGAAACATATATTCTGATTTCAGTTAAAAGTTTATATAAAAACATTCACTCAGTTTGGTTTGTTCACTAAGTTATAGAATCCTTTTGATCTCTAGTAATATTCTTAGAATACTATTATCAAGATTTTGAATAAAAAGGCAAGAGAAGATTTAAAATAATTACGTTCGGAGGATAAAATTGATTTAGTTTTGCAAACTAGGAAAGTTCTAATAAAGAATAATTTGATGTTGTAGTTGAAAAGAAAATGTGCAAGTTTGCAGACACGAGTAAAAATATTTTACAAGTTTTCTATTTTAGAGCGAAAATGTCAACCTCCTTTTAAAAATTCATAAGGAAAAATGGTGACAGATGAAGATTAGCAAAGATCAATGCACCACATAGCAATAGATAAATCCAATGTTTTTGGAATTAAAGAAGCTCTAGATGGTCAAAGTTTACTCCAAAATTTACCTGATGACATTTTTATATATATTCCTAACAATACTTCATTGGAAATTGGATGGAGTGACCTAGGAATAGTGACATGTAAAGCCTGCAATATTGATTCAAAGGTTATGTAGCATAGGGATTCTCCATCATTGAGAATTATGGCTCTCTCACTTGGAAAATACCTATGTACACATCACACAACAAATTATAGGAAATGGTGGGTCTTTGGAAAGATGAATTAGGGTAAGGATGATTCCTAGAGAGAAAATTCATCACTGTTATCCTTAAATATCTGTAAATCCCAATTTGGAAGCGTGTATAAATCATATTCACACCTAGTCTCTACAGTTCTAGCTTCCTAGTTAATTAAGGATAGTTCATCAATTCTATTAGACGTAGAGGGAGGTTTGGATTTTTATTGGGTTCTAGCTTCCTTCTGCTTCTATGAACACCTTGTTGAATGTAAAACAGAGGGAAAAAGAGTTTTATTACTCGTAGAGTGATGACATTGAGATATACTGGAATTTCTAGCTTTCAATTTACTAGAATGGAAATGTTTAGGTCCTCTATAGCTTTGTTGAATGAACGAAGGCATGAAATTGGATAACCAGAAATAACTATGGTGGGAATATCAGGTTCTATATGAGAACTGAGGAGTGGGAGACTTTAATGATATGAATGTTTAAAATATAATGGATTTTTTTGCTTAATGTAAGCCTTAATGACTTAAGGTCGGCGAGCTTTATAAATGGTAGCAGGAATAATGTAATTAATAGGGCTCTAAAAGAGCAGAGTTATGAAAATTTTGGTGGAAGGATTTAATTAGCGGAAACCATTTATGGGTTTGCAGAGGGGGCGAGTATGGGCATTAAATGGTTTCAAGAAGGGCAATGCACAATTTAGAAGAGGATGCCATGTAGCTTCAATGATTAAAAAAAAAAAAAAAATTCCTTAACGCCCCCCGACCGGCAAACGCCCTCTGTTAATGTCAAGAAAATGGGAGGGTGGCAATGAATGACAATCGTGATCACTAATGGGGTATAATCTCTACTCGTTGAAACATACAAGCCCTTTATATGAACACTTAATTTAGAAATTTATTTTAAAATATATAATAAAACTAAATTTTCAAAAATATATGTCGCTTATGAACTAGCGAACATATTATTTACAAAGTGCATTCAAAATAAAATATTTCTTGGAAAGTACTTTAGAAAAATTTCGTAGGACAAGAAGATATTAAAACACTCACTAGCAAGTACATTCAAGCAAGATAGACAAAGACAAGAGCCTAATGTTAATCTGATAAATCTAAGGTTTCTATGATTTCTTAGAAGTGTATTTCTAGGGTTCTAGTCATAAACCCTAGAAATTCCTTGATTCATCCCTTATTAAGGATTTTACTTTAGCATAAACATCCAACCTTAGGTTGTATCCAATTCATCCCTTGTTAGGATTTTAACACATACCCTAGAATATTCTTTCAAAACTGGGGTTTAAGGATTATTTAGCCCTACAAACCGTAGATGATTTTTCCCAAGAGCTGGGTTTTTTAAAGAGGGAACAATTAGATAGGGTTATTCCAATCGATGGTTCAAAAACCCTAATACTTCAAAAGTTTGCAAGACCTACAAACCCTAGAAACCCTTCTATGTAGACCCTATCTAATTACCGTTACCATAATCATGACCCATAACATGAAATACATATAATTGTACATATTAATGTTTACATGTATGGAAAATATGTAAAAATTATTCAATACACACAACAAACAAGAAATAACGTTCCAAAATTTATAAGTCATTCAATGGCCATCTGATTTAAGAGAGCATTAGAAAAATTAATTTAAAAATAATATATATGAAATAATAATAACACATAAAGTAGCTAATAACAATGGATGTTAAGTCATTTATGTTGTTCAGGAAGAGACATAACAAAATGTTTTACCTCCTTAGAAACTCACTTCTAAGTTGCTATAAAGCATTTACAGTTTATCAAATTAAGCATCAACTTATCATTAAATAGTTAGTTATTTAGGACCATACAATCCAAATACATGGTTTCCTTTTGTTGCAATGCATTTTGATGGTATTATCAAATCTTGGAGTTACTATTCATTATTTTATGTATGCCATCACCCGGGTCATTAGAAGTCTAGTTCATCCATATTTAATATGGAATGTAAAGGAAATGACTTCATTCACTAAATGTTCCTTTGAGAGTTCTGAAATGAAAGTCAACCTTTTGATATGATTACTCCTAACATAATTCCCAAGCCTTCCTCCTATATATATCTCCAAGACCTCATCCTAATAACTAAGTCCTTACATCAACTACTAGTAGTTGATTACTGGTAAGAAATCTTTGAGAAGAATAGATGGCATCAATGTAAGTCAAAGGATATTTGGGATCAGCTATTAACCCATATTGACTAGAGTAATGTCTCTAAGTTTCTTTAATAGAGGAACATACCCTTCTTTAATGACTACGATAGACTTTGATAGGGATATGGATCACGAGGCACTCTCTCTATTAAATAATATTATCACATCTAGAAAATCTAAACAAACCATTAGTTGCAAATATAGCCTCAAACATGGAGGAAATATATATGGCTCCTTTCTCATCAAAAAATATGACGTGAAACAAATTAATCTCGAAATGCTTCAAAGGACCTTCACTATGATTTCTCTATCACAACAAATAGGAAGAACAAACCAATGAACATGTGTTCAACCTTTTCCCTCTCTCTGATGATTTCAGGTAGCTATAGAATGGTCCCTTTTATCAAAGAAATAGATACCAATCAAAAAATTTCAACACCCTCTCTCTTTTGTGATATTCACCACTTTCAAGTCTAATTCTCATTAGATCCTAGTTCTAATCCAAGGATTCCTCTTATGGATAGCATGGAAATAGGGTAATAAAAATATATTCTAAGCATTCATTACCCCCTTTGAATCCCTCTCAGATATTCTTCCTAACAACTTAAAGGAAAAAATTATCATTTATCCATGGTCCTCCTCAAATTGTGAGGTGTTAGAATCAAATGACTAGGTCTTAAGAGGATTGTAGCTTACTTGGAATATCAAAATAACCTTACTTTCAATTATTCAATTACACTCCTCCTATCCTTTAAATTGGTCCTTCCTATAAGCATAATTTCAATAAAGAATTGAAGTATAACCCTAGTGTGGAATGTTTTAGAGGAGTCTTCCATTTGGACTTTCACACAATCCTCCACCTTTATGAGGGATATATGGGTGTGAACAATAACAATTTTGAAGAGATTTTCTCCTTAGATTTTGGACTAATGCAAGCAAAAGTAACCTCTCCAAGCTATATATCAAACTTTACTCATATTTTTTTATCACTCTAGCTAGAAAACAATTGGTTCATTCAATCCATCTGGCACAACTCAAGGAGGGTTTCTAAAAATTAGTCAAATGATGGTAGGATTAGGCATTTCCCTAAATTGTTTATGTATAAAATGTAAGCATATAATGGATTAATGTATTAAATAATATAATGCAATGAGTGAAAATATCATATCATGTGATTAAATAATCATTTAGCCTTAGCAGTTATAAATTTAGAACTAACTCCATATGTCATCCATGGTGTTATCTCCCTAGAGACAGTTCCTAGCTGAAGGGAAAGCAGTCCTTAGGACATTTTCTCAAATATGATAAATATTTTGTTAAAATATTCCCAAAGACAAACCCATTAAGTGTAATGAGACTTCAATCTTGGAAGTTTAAAAAACCCCAAATTTGGACTTGTATTAGTGATCACAGTCTATTTTGAAGTTGTAGAATAGAAGGAAGATATCAAAGAAAATGATTTTATACATTGGGATATTACATAATCCAATATAATAAACCCTAGAAGAAAATAATTGTATGGAATGAAAGGGAAAATGTAGTGATGAATCAGTGGAGTGATTTATTATGGCCTATTTTAATAATTATAGTTATGTTCAACTATTTTTGAAGAAATTCATAGATAAATATGTTTTCAAAGTAGGAAACCATCTATATCCATACACATAATTCAGAAAGAGAGACTAAAACTAAACAAATCACACAAGAACACACATATAATGACCAACAAATATTTTGGAATCAACTTGATAAACTCTATTCAACTTCCAAAATCACTTACACATTACATACATGTTTGCAGAAAAGTCTTTTAGCTTTCAAAATTCAAAACTTTCTTCATTGGTTCTCTAGTATTTTTAAATATTACATCAAAAAAATTATGAGATAACTGTCAAAACTTCCCATTCCACAGCCTAAACTCGCACAGGATTAATCATTCATTCACACTTTTTGCAAATCACTTGATCTAGGAGGAGGCACTAAATCATCTCCTGATATGCAATCTACAATTTGTCATTTTGGTGAAATTGGGCTTAGTAGAAAACAATGTATTTACCTTCCATAATAGTTTAAAATACCTTTATAGGTAATTTACTATAGTCATTCTTTTTAATACTACAGTCTTCACATGAGGGTTGTCCACTTTTCTTTTAGCTTCTACGAATTATTTTTCATACAGATCCCATGAAAGTAAATTACCTTGTTGATTCCCACAATTTGGTAAGCCCATTCTAATTCCTAGTTAAATTTGGAATCAAATTAGAGAATTGATATTTGAGCCTCCTTTAGTCTTTTTTTAGCCTGAATATGAAAGATGTTCTTTAAAACCACCTTATTAACCTCTATGATTATTCCATTTATGTCTGAAATGTGTAATGCCTTCAACTTTGTTGCTACCTTTTAATCTAGGAACTTCATATTTTTTCGGCCTTTGGAATCTCCTTTTGGATATGTTCCTTACAAGTATAAATGGCCATTTTACACCATTTCACTCAAATCTTCTATTTTTCAATAATGTGGATGCATTTCCATATAGAAAAAACCTCCTCGATAATAGTGTCTCAAATAATTTTTCCTAAGCTTCTATTAGGGACATATTACCCTTAAACCTGGCCTTTAATTCTTTAATTTCTTCCTATGCCTCTTTACACTTATTTTCCAACTTAGTATTGTCTTCATTAGCCATATTCAATAGTTTTTCTTTTTATTTCAGTTGTTCCTTCTTTAGATAAAATCATCTTGAGTCTTCTTCAATTCATCCTCTAATATTTTAATCTTATTCATCACTCTTGTCAACTTCTCTGTAGGGTATTTTGATTTAGATGAAATAACAATAGTACAAACATGTTTATGAATAGATTCTTCTGATTCTTTTACCTTTTCTTGATGAATCATAACTTATTGGTTTCTTTCCATCAATTGTGTCATTAGTTGTTCCTTTTCTTTTTCTACATGAGCTAGCTCATCTATCTAAGCATGTTCTATCCTAGGATTTTTCATATTTTTCCTTAGATATTTCATTTCATTCTTTTTATTCTCCATTATGGATCTTATGGCCTCCTTATCTTCTATATCAAATCCCAACTTAATGATCATCTTCTTGAATTCTTCATAGTGTAAATGTAAAGCTCTAAAATTGGTTTTTTCTTGTTTGATATTAGCTTAATCCTTTTCAATAAATTTTTCTTCCTTACTTATTGTTAAGAAACTCTTTCTTAAATCATTGTATAACATATCTCCTGTAGAAATTCTCACTGTAGATCACGTGATAATGTAATGTAACTAAAGCAAAATACTTGATCTACTTCTACAAAAAAACTTGTGGAAGCTTAATCGATTTTGAGCAAGATCAAATAGAACACATATAACAAAGAAGAAGAAATCATACACATGAAACACAAAAGAATACTCTGGGGAAAGCCTAAGCTAAAAACCCTGCTATCAGTATTATCATACAAGTGGAAATATCTCAGGATTACACAAAGCTTTAGCTCACAGGCTTTCCATCTCTCAGTACAATCCATCACTGCTACTCATAGATAGAATAGAAAACACATATGCCTTCCTTCAGTCCTCCAAGCCTCCTATTTTCTTGCGTAGTTTCTCCTAGGTCCTCCAGATGCCGCCTGTGTGATTCTCACCTCACACACTACTCTGACCTCTGTAGTAAATGCACAATCTTGAAGGAGATAATTCCTTCTACATGGATGAGTTTCCTTTATAGGAAAATTCCTCCAACTAATAGTACAATGTCCCTGTCTTTAATCACAATTTGTTCTTTCTCTGAACTAACATGCAATGGTTATTTATGAGAGAATATTCAGTTATCTAGAGAACACTAGTTGCATGCATGCATGCATTAACTAACTGAACTCACAATTAGTTCCACAAACTGTTTGGAAATAATGTAACTAGATTTAACTCAGTTAACTGAGCTAACTAATTACATCTCAAATACAATTCATCCTTATCTCCTTAATTAAGGGATAACTTCCTGAATCAAAGGGATAATTGTCGCATGTCTTCACATTGACTTCATGTTCTCTTTTCTCCAACTAATTAACTCAAGATGAATTAATTAATTGTTTTTCAAACAACAAGTGAGACTAAATTCGAATTTTAATTCATGGACTAATTAAAATTGGAATCTATCACAAAATTCTATTTATAAAAATGTTATTTTTAGCATTTCTATTTTTTTCTATTTCCAATAGAGTTGGATTATATCCTGAAATGCTATTTATAGAAATTCTATTTTTAGCATTTCTTGTTGCTATTTTCAACACTCCCTCTCAACAAGAAAGGCATTCAACTCGAACTTGATCCTGAACCTTTGGAATGTTCTGCATGCAACACTTCTCTCAAGTGTTGTTGCTCCAGCAACTCCAGAAACAAAAAAATATCCAACCTGAATCAGAATGATGCCTCTGTCATCAAAGCCTCTGACTAGTATTGCCTCTATCGACTGAAAACTCTACACCTTTGAGCTCTTCAGTATCTGACTACTCTAGCCTTTGTCACTTTGATCTCTGAATGCATCAATCACATTGATTCCTCCTACTGCATCTGTGTTGTTGTTGGTCTTGTCTCCTAGCATTTCATCCACATTGCACCTCCTCTCATCATGTTGCATTGTGTTGCCCACTGCTACACTACAACTCAATTACTGAGAAGTAAGTAACTGATCTCCCAACTGACCTCCCTATTGGGCTAGAAACATCATCTGAAGCTGAAGCTTCCTCTGCTACTCCATCCGCATCTATCAATAACCACTTAGCTAGTCCTGCTACTCCTCGTCGGGGCTACCATAGCAATGTCTAATCAAAGAGGTTAGGTACCTCAAGGATCCTACCCCTATTTTAGCCTTCTTGGGACTATCACTTCACATCACCCCACCTCACACCTAGAGGTATGGATGCATGTGATCCCTCTACCCACTTGGCTCAAAATTTACCCCTAATAGAGGTCTCTGCATGAGTGGATGCCTCCACTCGGTCTCCTCTCAGCATCTCCACTTGTGGGTCCTCCATAATTGTTTAAGACTTCTTCTGTGGCTGCATGTTAATAGGTAATGTACTCTCCCTCTCAACCACCAGCTCTCCAATAGTTTCCTTGCTCCTCAAGGCTTTGCATGCATCTTGAACCTCAAAAGCATACAGGTTCTTGACTCGTGAACTGGTCTGATTCACCTATCTTATGGTGATGTGTCTAAGGAAAACATTTCCCTTGCTGAAGACTACATCATATCCTTTGTCCTCCAGCATCGCGATTGATACCAAGTTCTTCTTCAATCCTGGCACATACTTCGCATGTGTTAAGGTAATGCGAGCTCCATGCTCCCTCTGAAAAGAAACCATTCCCACACCTGAAACATTATACTTTTCATCATTACCCATCTCTATGAGTTTCTTGAGGTATTTCTCCTCCAAGGTACTGAATAAACTCTTATCGCTAGTCATGCGAAGTGAGGCCCCACTATCAAGAAACCAACCACAACCCATCATCGATGAAATCATGCATGTGATGAGGGTAAAATCCAATTCGAACTAAGAGGCCAATGCCTCACCTTCATATCCTTCCTTGGATCCCTTCTTGGATTTCTTCAATGGACAATTAGTTGGGTAATGGCCCACCTCATGACAATTAAAGCATCTCACTTTAGATTTGTCAATATTCTTCCCTCCATGAGAAGAACTCAATTTGGGATGAGAAGCCTTCTCCTTCCCTTTCTTTGCCTTACTCGCTAAGGTGAAATTTTCTTCATCCTCCTTGGATCAGGAAACATCTTTGGTGCTTCTCCTAATCTCCTCCTACATCAGATCCGACCACAGTCGTTCCCAATATGACAGTTTCTCTCTTCCATTCACTGAGTCCTATTAGCTATGCCAACTCTCAGGAAGACTGAGGAGAGAAAGACTCACCATGTCATCATTAGCTATCATGATTCTTACACTTCCAATCTCATCTCTGTAGGTGGTGAGCTTATTCAAATATGTAGAGATCGTGTCACCCTTTTCACACATGATTTTCCGAAGCTTTTCCTTCAGTGCCAGCTTCCTCTGGTCACTGTTGTTCTAATATAGATCCTTCAATGTCTTCCACATTGAAAATGGAATCTCATTCCCATGGAGACTCGAGACAATATGGTCTCGAACTCCCTCTAGAAGAATCCTCCTCACTCTCGCCACACATTTCTTCCATTCTGCCAATTCTTGGGCATTAGGTGTTGCTAGCTTAGGGACTTCTTGATCAATGAAGTCATTTAAACCATTTCCCTCTAATACTACTTCCATGCTATCCTTCCAAGCTATGTAATTCGAGCTTCCATCATGGGCATACTCGAGTCTCAAGCCATTGAATGCCACTGGTGAACTTTGAGATGTGATAAGAAATCGATTTTGTACCTATAATAAAGAACCTCAAACTTCGATCTTCTCCCTTCTTGTATATTGTTCTTCACTTTGATCAACTTGGCTCTGATACCATGTAGAAATTTCTCTATGGGTTAGCTAGCTCTAATACCATGTAGAAATTCTCACTGCAGATCACCTGATAAAGTAATGTAACTAAAGAAAAATACTTGATCTACTTCTACAAACAAACTTGTGGAAGTTTAATCAATTTTGAGCAAGATCAAATAGAACACATATAACAAAGAAGAAGAAATCATACACATGAAACGCAAAAGAATACTCTAGGGAAAGCCTCAACTAAAATCCCCGCTATCTGTATTATCATACAAGTGGAAATATTTCAGGATTACACAAAGCTTTAGCTCACATGCCATCCAGCTCTTAGTACAATCCCTCACTGTTGCTCATAGACAGAATAGACAATACATATGCCTTCCTTCAGTCCTCGAAGCCTCCTATTTCCTTATGCAGTTTCTCCTGGGTCCTCCAGCTGCCACCTGTGTGATTCTCACCTCACACACTGCTTTGACCTTTATAGTAACTGTGCAATCCTCAAGGAGATAATTCCTTCTACATGGATGAGTTTCCTTTATAGGAAAATTCCTCCAACTGATATTACAATGTCCTTGTCTTTAATCTTAGCTAGTTCTTTCTTTGAACTAACATGCATTGGTTATTTATGAGAGAATATTCAGTTATCTGGAGAACACTATTTGCATGCATGCATCCTTAACTGATTGAACTCACAATCAATTCCACAAACATTTTGGAGCTAATTTGACTGGACTTAACTCAGTTAACTGAGCTAACTAATTACAACTCAAATACAACTCATCCTTATCTCCTTAATTAAGGGATAACTTCCTCAATCAAAGGGATAATTGTTGTGTGTCTTCACATAGACTTCATGTTTCATTTTCTCCAACTAATTAACTCAAGATGAATTAATTAATTATTTTCCAAACAGCTAGTGAGACTAAATTCGAATTTTAATTCTCAATTTTAATTCAGGGACTAATTAAAATTGGAATATATCCTGAAATTCTATTTATAGAAATGTTGTTTTTAGCATTTCTATTTTTTACTATTTCCAATAGAGTTGGAGTATTTCTTGAAATGTTATTTATAGCAATGCTATTTTTAGCTTTTCTTGTTGTTATTTTCAACATCTCCAACTTTCATATGTAGATTTATTTTTTCATGTAATGGAATATCAACCACATTCAAGGATAAATCTACAGTTTTAAACTCAAATCTGAAAGGAATAGACTAAATAGTAGGATACAAGAGATGAAGCTTCAACTAGTTTCTTTCTAAATTCATAGTTGAGAGAAATATTGTTTGATAGGAAGAGGATGTTTGCATTGCTAACCGAGCTATTATGCAATTCTTTACTTTTTGGTTATTTTCTTCAATTATTTGATAATCCTTCAATGTTATTTCTATTACAAAAGAAGTCTCTTCAATTGTAGTTACTATTAATTCTATTGAAACAGAAGAGGTGGTATATCCAAGGTTCCCCAAATTCACCTCGAAACCTAGTTGATTATAAGACTCTTCTCTTAATTTTGCTTGTACTTCTTGCTCATCTCCTACTTGTATTTTTGTTTTCTTTTGAGGTTTCACATCCTCTATTTAAACATCTATTTGCACAGAAAATTCCTTTTTAGACTTCTCTCCTTCACTACAAGGCTCTCAATATTTATTTCTTGTTGTGTTGGAATGATTAGCTAGGTATCATTATTTGACATATTTTCAAGTTTTGGGTTGTTTTCATGGATGTAAGGTGCATTATTAATATTAGTTCTTCTGTCAAAAATTACATGATATGGACCATATTCCCATTTCCCACCAACATCAAAATTAAATTCTTTCATCATATGCCCAACTTGTTGGAGGGCCTTCTTGGTATTTACAATGAAAGGGTCTACAAATATTTTGAACTTGAACATGTATCCCTTATGTGATGGAAAAAAATGAGCCTGATCTACATGAAGCCTTTGTCTTATATATTCAAGAGAAAATACTCTCATTGGTAAGAAAGTTGGTAAGTGATATGGGGGTACTTCAGCTCCATATATCCTTATTGTTGTATACTCCTAAAAAACATACCAATATCTTTCTCTAGTATCTTTACTAATATCTAATAACTCTTTCTCTTGAGGCATAATTCTTGGTGGTTGAACAATGTTTAAGATAGTATAGGTAGTAGCCATTAATGTAGATAAAATGTAAGAAAAAACCTCAATATTTTGTTTGCCTCTAACAACATTTGTCCACTCCACCATAAATCTTCTTTGACCTTTGGAATCCAATGTGCTCAAATCAATATGGCTGAATTTACTAGCATGTACATATAAAAATGGGTGGGCCAAAATAGAAAGATGTCTGAAATAATAAAACAACTGAAAAATTGTAAATTGAAAGTTGGTTTACTCGGCCATGTAGGAAGGAATGTCTAGAATTTTGCCTCATTGCATCATAATATTTAGAAACCCTAAGTCCCCTTCATTCACAATCTCTATATCATATTCACCAAGATGATATAAAATTATGGCTAAAATAGACTATGCATCTTCAAAAAATAGAGAAATAGGGTAAGTTTCAGCTGATGGAGGAAGTTGAACATTAGTGGGAAAAAATAGTTTGAATATATTCTCTCTCTTTTCATTTGGGAGTTGATGGTAAGTGAGGCACAATGAAGCTTCAGTGGATTTCAGAGACTATTTTACCATAGGGAAATTGAAATCTTTATGAATTAACTTAGATGTGAATTCAAGGGTTGTTTCTCCCAACAAAGAAAGGATGAAATTCCACTAACATACAAAGGAGGATGCTAGCCAAGACACAAATTCAGAAAAGTGATAAACACTAGGGGTCATAATGTAGTATACCCTAGTTTTATAGTGCGAAAAGGGTCCTCTACATTTCAAAAATGACCATATCAAAACAGGTTTCTAAAATTTCAAGAGGGAAGAAAGAATCATGCACTTCGACTTCTGTATGCACCAATGGAAAATGTGAAGGAAGTTTACCAGTAACACATTTTGGGGTTGGTTTCTTGAAGTTCTTCATTTTAATAATTTTTAGGAAAAAAATAGAATGAGATGTAGGCTAATGGAATACTTGGTTGGCATGACAATAAGGTGAAACACTGATGTAAAGTACTTTGAGTGTGAGCTAGTAACACGGCATATGGAATGGCATGGAAGGTGATAAGGTATGGGAAGGTGAAATGGAATGATTAATATGCACTTCATCACTTGATCACACTCGCTTATCATGTACAACCTCTGTCATCAGCATTTTTTTAAAATTTGTTTACCACTTTCAGGGGGTCTGATTCATGGTTTGTAGACAATGTTGGGGACACCCTGGAATGAATCCCCACCATTGCACTTTCTCACTTGATTACGATTGCTTATCATGTATAACCTTTGTCATCAGCAGTTTTTTAAAATTTGTTTACCACTTTCGGGGGGTCTAATTCATGGTTTGTGGACAATGTTGGGTACACCCTGGAATAAATTCCCACCATTTATGTCTTGATCAAATTTTTTGCTAATCCATATTTTGGGGTCCTCCTCACTTTATTCTCCAATCATGTTGTGCCAGCAGAACTCCCCTATGATCGTGGCACTTTTTGATTGTTTGTGGAGTCACTCTGAAATCGCACACCAATTATCCCTTTAATATTTATTACATGTGGACCCACGATAAAATTGGGACAACTAATTAATTAGTGATTTCTTTTTTTTTTAATTCAAGCTCGGTTGGTATTATAAAAGTGTGTTGTAGTAGCTACAACCACCCTCTAGAATTTGTCCCATGCTTGTATTTTGGAGCCTTCCTTCTATCCACTGGAGCTCATCATTCACTATTATCAAGTATTCATGCTATCTTAGAGACTTATCTTTCATTCAGTTCTTGTGATGTGTTTTTTTTATCCTAACTTGACACTTCTTAGACACAAGATATCTCTTACCTTGACTTTTGCAGCTTTACCTGCTTCTCTTCAGAAATTGCACTATCTTGGAAGGAAGACCAACCTTGAGGATCTAAATTGTGCAATCCAAGCTAGCCTTGAGCTCATAAACTGCACAATCTTTGAGAGTTTTCTGACGTTGAGCTCAAAAACTGTGTAGAACCATCCTTCCTCTTAAAAACTGAAAAATTCACTCAAGCAAGGAATTCTCGAACCCCGTGAGCCTAGGAATTGCACAATCTCCTTGGCCATTATGAAGAAGTAGTTTCCTGAAAAAGCATAGTTGGAATCCATAAAAAATAGGAGTTACCCAATTGATGTCCAATTCAATCTAGTAAGTTGCTAATTATGACTTTCAAACAAGTGTCATTTTTTCCTTGATTTTATCCATGTGTGTCAAAAACCCTAACTAGGCTAGATCTGCATAATGGACACCCCTAGAGCTCATTTTCAAACTTGATCTTGGATCTCTAGCCTTCCTAAGGAGATCAAGGAACTTGCAGTTGAGTTTGTAACACTTTTCTGGGTGAGTTTCACTTTTGTCACTTTTTTTCATTTTGCTTTTGTGAGTGTTGTTTTTATTTTTTCTCTTCATAGTTCCTAGAATTTTATATTGTATTAGCTTGTACAAGTGTTGGTTGGGTCCTTCATTCACATTTTATAAGTGTTGCATCAACTTATTTTTTTTACCCATTAGTGGTCGTCATTTCGGCAACTCCCTATGCATGCTTGATCTTCCTTTTGCATGTTGATCTTTTGAACTTGATCTTCAGTAATCTATCTTTCCTTATCATATATGCACTCTTACTTGCACCATCACTCAAATCTTCCACTTTCCCATCCTCTTTCTTCGAATATTTTCCCCTTTACTTGGCCAATAGTTTCCATGTTCAATTGGCATTATGCAAGTCAAAGGATCAAGCCTCTGGCTTGGCCTCTGATACTATGGAATGCATAGTCCTTGGCTTGTCCAACTGCACAATGTGTAGTTCCAGGGCTCAAGCCTCATCCTTGGCCACTGAGACTACGCAATGTGCAGTCTCTCCCTCAGTCTGCCCAGGCTTATACTACACATTGTGCAGTCTCTAACCTCACCCTGGACTGTTGATACTATGAAATGAGTAGTTCATAAGGCCAGTCTCTTCCCTTAGCCCAGAATAATGTATTTTTCCCTCTTATTCTTGTGGTTGCTTCCTTGATATTTATTTGTGAGTCAGTTCGCTTGAGCTAATTTATCTTTGTCATGAGTGCATTTTTCTCCTACAAGCACTGCATTTTTTGAGAACTCCTCTTGATTAGTTCCTGTCACTATGGCTCCGAAGAGATCTGTCTCAAAGGAAACCATGGGGAGCAACACCGAAGACGTAGTTGAGAGTACGTTAGTGAATTTTCTAGTTCTTTAAGATACTAAGTTGTTCATAGAGAAAGAGTCATACATTACATGGCATAAGGTGAATGAGGTGTTATCAGTAAAAAGCTTCAAATTAGATCTAGAAGACTAGTAGGTGTATGTCAATTTCCAAAGGTCAAGATTATACAAGATAGCATGCAGGTACCCAGTTTTTCCATATGTAGACATTGTCAATTGGATCTTGTCCCATACAGATAACAAGACCATAACTCTCAATAGTGTCAGAGGACAGAGGCTTGCATATTTTATGCCACATGACTTTCATATTATGTATCATTTGTCACTACTAGAATATTACATGGATTCTCACTTCTATGTGGTCACCAACTACTTGATCAGAAAGGATATCATCAAAACTTGGGTGAAAGATCCTTCCAAATTCTACCAAACACTCAACAACACTTACAAGACAAATTCCCTCAAGAAGGCTTATCAGTACTTGATAATCTTATGTTGTCAGATCTATGTCTAGAGCAATATCAAGACCTTTCTAGAAGGTTGGGCATTCTTTCTTAACCAAGTTGTGAATGAAGGAAAACCATTAAACTAATCATATTTTTTGGCTCGAAAATTTAGGAACCATGTAAATAATGATGAGAACTCTCTGAAGGGTAAGAAAGATAGATTCTACATGTCTTCCTACCTGATAGATGAAAATGATGCTCATAACTTTTTTCCTGGCATGAGTTGGACCTTATCACCGAAAGAAACTCTCGTGCAAATTTACTACAAGTTGATTTCTGAGTGTAGTAATAAACGAGTAATTTACAATCTAACTGATCACTTCCTCATTCCATCATACAATTTAATATTTTAGGAAGAGCCACTTTGCATGTCTCATAGGGAAATGGAAGAAGTATCAAAGTTAGCAGATTAGTTTGCCTCACCGGATGGCACCTTCCTCAAATTATTTGGGGGTCGGAATTCTCCACATATTCGGCCATTGTATGTCATCGAAAAGTTGTTCATGCAAGAAGTATCCTATCATCTCTCCACAAGGTTATTAGGAGTGTTGCACTCAAATAAAAAGGAACGTTGGCCTGTTCTTCCTATGCAAATTGGATTGTACAAGATTAAGAATTTGAAGGTTGCCGACACCAAAGGCAAGGAGATATAGAAATTTTCATTTTCTCATTTATACTTCAAGGCATATGATTATAAGAATATCTACAAAGAAAATTTTGCAACGATTCATTATGGTCTCCAAGGGGGATATTTTAATAGGCTCGAGGAGGAAGAAATGAAGAATTTTTACAATGCCTCCAAGTCCCATGAACCAATCAATTTCATAGGAACATCATAGGTTACTCCTCAGAAATAAGTCACTCCAAAGGAAGAACTAGCATAAAGGTGTAACCCAATGTGTGAAAAGGGAAAGAGGAAAGTTCCACACACTCTAGTGGAAGAGCAGAGCCACAAGATGAAATTCGATCAAATCATCCTAAAAGCATCCATAGTAGCAGAAAAGAGGGGGAAATAGAGGAAACAAGAAGAAGAGATTATGCAAATGGAAGAACAAGAGGAGAGGATATTAGAAGAAGAAAGGAAGAAACAACAAGAAGAAGAATAATAAAGGAAAAGAATAAAAGAATAAGAAGCAAAAAAACAAGTTGAGGAACAAGAGCATAATTGGATACTAGAAGAGGAGAGAAAACAGATGCATGAGAAGGAACTTTCTTAGGAAATCGAGGAACTAATTGTGATTCAAGATATGGATGTGGAACAAGAGCCACTAAACCAAGTTGATCTTATGTTGAGAACTCAGTAGGTTACTATTCTCCCCCTTATGATAGTAGAGAAAGATCCAAGCAAAGAAGAGGAAATCATTCCTCTTGCAAGGTAATAAATTGAGCAGCTCAAAGTAGAGGTCCAGAGAGAAGCTCCCGCACAGGTAGATATGGAATAAATTAAGGCAAACATACTTGGTGAAGTATTGGCATTGGGAGAAAACATGCAGAGCCTTTATGAGGAGCTCGTCACCATGCATAAATCAGTTGTCCACTTGCATAACATGCAATAGAAGTGCAAATATAATGCTAAATCTCCTAAGGTTATCCATATAGTCATCGCTACTATGCATGCGTGTTCAATGCAATACAAAGGGGCATCGTCTGAATTGGCAAAGAAAATGAGGCAACGAGAAGAATTGGAGAAAGCACAACTTTGGATGATCATTCAGAGTAACAAACAACTTGGCTCATTCATTTCCAATATTTAGACCTCATATGCACAATTATACAACATCTCAGATTTCATGGTAAAATCAAATAAGATCCCTTCAGTTTTGTAACCCACCAAATCCAAATGCAGGAATCATGTCAAGCAAAAGGTCGAAGAATAATTGCACCAGCTCAGACAGATTGCCAGCAAGGAAGATCTAGAGGTGAACAAGAACAATATATGGAAATACATTGGTGGCCCTATCTAGATCAACACCATGTTGCTCCTGCTGAAGAAGTAATTTCAAACTACTTCCAAATCAGTCTACCTGGATGCAATGGAGGCTAGAGTTTTCTTCCATTATGATCCCATCACACAGTTTGGGGAATTCATGGAACAATACAAGGCGTGGCACCACTATGTGACCAAGGAGTTATAAGTCAAGGTGGCTAAGCTAGAGTTTCCCCAAACTCAAGCTTAACTTGTTTTATCTTATCAGGTTGTCTAGTTAACTCGACCCAATTTTGTCTTACATGGGTATGAGCCATATTGTAATATTTTTTGTAATTAATTGTAAGTGAAATTCCAAGTGTCAATTGTGGAATGTGAAGAGTCGTTTGTAATGAATTCCAAAGGTCATGGTTGAATGGAGTCGAACAATCATGAGGAAAGTCAAAGAGTCACAAAGGGAAATGAATAGTAACCCCTTTTATTATAAATATACCCTCATTAGTCATGTAAATGGATTTTGTGCCAAGGTTTTGGTAGAGATTTTTTCTTAGGAGAAAAAGCTTGGGAGTTTTCATCCTTGGTTTTTCACTTTCATAGAGGGACTATATTTCTTTAGAGGCGCAGATGTTGGCTTCATGTTCCACTATTGGGACTAGTGGTTCGTCAATTGTATATGTATGCTTGGGACTTTCAATTTAATAGAGCTCAGAGCCGACATGTTTCCATGCATATGTTGTGAATATAGTAGGAATATTCTTGTTATGTTTGAAATATATGTTATTTCATTTACACTAACACTTATGAACTATTTCATTTGCATTAGTACGAATCTTGTTGAATTCTTGTTGTTGTATATTTCCATCATGTTTAACTTGTGAACTATTTTTTGGGCTAACTTGTGATGCGTTTTATGCTCATGTGTTCCTTTCAAGTTGTGTACTATTGCAGGCTTCTAAGGGGCTCACTCATTTTCCCTTCTTCATGTTAGAACCTTTCATGCATTGCACTTGACCCTCCACATATTCACCCACTTGTTTCACCAGAGTCATGATTACATCATTCTATGCCTTCTTGCAGCCAAGGAATAACACTAAATCCAATTATTTCAGCACCTGGGTTGTATTTCGTAAGGGGCTCCTACTGAAAATGGTGTTAGGTCTAATTGGGACTTCATATCAGGTACACCCCATGAATTTTGGCGGGTCTAGCACTGTTAACATTTCTAGTTCTAGAAGGAGGGTCAAATGATAAGATGAGCCTATGAAGTTTGTTGTGAACTTTCCTATCTTGTAATGGCCTCTTCTGATATCTTAACCTTGAAATGTTTCTCCATAACTGAAAATATGAAATCTCCGAAGGGGATAATTAGTGACTTATCAAATCTGAAGTTTGATGGTGAGGGTGGAACAAACATTCTTGAGAACACCACTCATTTTCTTGAATTTTGTACTCATCAAAGAATTCACTATGAGGATATTGCTTTCATTTTCTTCATTCTCACGTTTGAAGTGTGCGTTAAGGAATGGTGTTACACATTACCAACTGCTTATATTCACTCTTTTGAACATCTTGTCAAGGATATATGTCACGCCTTTGACATGTATGATTATAATTTTTTTATAGAAAAATCATGCATGTAAGAAAATCCCCTGATGATCCTCTTAATGATTTTCACAATCGCTTCATTCATTTCTATTATGAATTTTTTGAAGATGATATTAATTGTAATTTCATGAAAGAGAATTTTGAATTTCTTGTTCATATTTCGATGAATCCAAAAGAATTTGAATCTTTCAAAATTCTCCCAACATACACTGGTTATGGAGCTCTTAAATCTACAATGAATTAATTTTATGTTCTAAGTGACTCTTCATATTCTTCTCATCAAACAACTCCATTTACAAAGGGTGAGGTTGGACAACATGAGAGTCCATCCGTTGATCTACCACCATCTTCTCCCACCCCACATATTCAAAATTTGAATGCAAAGTTGGACCTCAGATTTGACATTTCCAGTTAAGATCTTTATCCTTGTACTCCATTCATTGGTTCCTTTGATTCTCCTAATTGTGAGTTGTTATATCCACCCATTTCAATTGTTTCTACTGATGTTCATGAGGATCAAATTCAAGATGGAGTTAGTGTTGACAAGCCAATTTATGATATAATTTATGATAATTGTGTGTGGGATCCAATTTTTGAACAAGAATCTGCGATGAAAGTTTATGTTTCTTATTTTTCCCCTCTCCCTCATTATCCCGACATCTTCCACGATTTTATCATATTTGTTACATAGTTCAAAGAATCAGTTTCTAACAATGTTAATTCTGATCACACTCAAGAATCATGGAATGCCAATTTGACATCTAAACCTGGAGAGGGAAAATATTCTCTTCTTGAGATTTCCCATCCATCATCTGATCATTCTGAAGAAATAGAGAATGGAATTTCTTGTTTTCAATCTCCCCCACTATATGATTCATCAGATCATGAGGATCCTTTTCTTCATGATAATGGAATTTCTAACCATGACTATTGTGACCTATTCATCAACTCATCTAGTCACGACTCTGTGTTTTCCACTGTTGATTTTTCTAAGCCACCAATTTTCGATGATCTAACTTCTGATATATTCAAACTACTACAAGTTGTCAAGGCACTTCAACCTGTGTTGATGATTATGATAGGTGCTCATAATCTTGATACTAATTCCAATCATGATCATGATACTACTTCATCTCACAAGGATAGTCACCAATTGATTGCATTGATTGAAAATCAATTTACTTCACAGTATTCATATTTTCCATTTCTCATTCATGATTCTATCACTCAATCATTAGAGGATTCATAATCGGCAATCCCTTTAGCAAAATAAAAGTTTTCCATTTTCTTTGTGTTTTCCAAGTTTGAAAATTTGGAATTTTTTCTTTCACATGGTATCTTGTCGCAATGTGTGCGAACTCCATAATCCATTCGCATAACGTTTCTCATGTGATTTTCTATTGTATTTTTCTATGAGCATTTTCACTCTTCGAATGTTGCAGCATGCCATGATTTATATTTCTTGCTCATGTTATTTTAAAATATCTCTCTTGTTGTTTATAACCTTTCCCACATAGGTAAGGCAACGCTTCGGTGGTTACATTAGAATTTTCATTTTACATGATCCTAGCCTTTTCTCAGTTAGTTTAGGAGTAGGGGAAGTGTTTTTTTTTCTTTCTTTGGTTTTGATTCTCTTTCTGCCCTGCCCCTTTTATTTATTTCCATTGTAATATCTTCTGCATGAGACCGTGTTTGCTTTCTGAAGCAAGCATGGTAAAGTTCAATAGGAAATTATGTTACTTTCAATGCTTGGTTTTCTATTTATTCCCTCTCTTTGTGTGCATATTGCATCTTTTAATGGACGATTTCTTGATGGAAAATATGTACTTTCTCGAAGAGAACCATAGTGGACCCATGATGCTTGATTCTATAACTAGTACCGTGTACTCTAATCAATTTTAATGATTGGTTGGTTTTTCCTTGTCAACTAAGCCAAGTAGATTAAGGAGGGGAGGAAACTTTAACAAGTGAACAATATTTCATAGGTTCTCAAATATCCTTCTCTGAAGGGAAAACCTACAATGCTTTCGACAAGTCGGGATCCCTCTTCCACCCCATAAAATAAATGTGTTAATGCATAGTTATATGAATAAAATTCAAAAAAATAAATAAAGGGTAAAAGAAGATAAGGGATTCCCGTGCATGGAGGTGAAGAAAGAAATTCTTCCGAGGTACTATCCAGGCGTACTGGCAGTGGAGCAATGTTTATGTCCCTAAAGTGACTCTGTCGAGGTACTGTCCAAGCCTAACGGTAGCAAATAAACACTAGAGATGAAAACCAAGACTCTCACAATCCTTTTTCACTTGTGTATCTATACACTCCCCATCCCCAATCGAAACAATTGAGTTTGACTTGTCCTTGCTAATGTTCTGTCAATGAAGAAAATGGTGGGGACTATATCTTTAACTTAAGATAAGTAAAGAAGCTACAATGATCAATGAAATGAACACTACTTCTTGAAGATTTAGACCTATTTTACATGATTTAAGACCCATACAGAGAGTTGGAGTTCTACCAATGTATCGCCAAGTGTTGTAGGTGCTAAAACCACCCACCAAAATTTTCCCCATGCTTAGATTTTAGAGCCTTCCTTCGGTCCATAGGAGCTCATCATTCACTATTTTCAAGTATTCATGTTATCCTCAAGACTTATCTTTCATGAAGTGCTTATGATGTGTTATTTTGATCTTGATTTCATACTTTTCAGACACAAGGTATCTCTTACCTTGACTTCAGAGCTTTCCCAATCTTCCCTTCAGAAATTGTGCAATATTGGAAGGTAGGCCAACCTTCAAGATCTAAATTGCACAATCTAGGCCAGCCTTGAGCTCAAAAACTGTGCAATCCTAGAGAGAAGCCCAACCTTGAGCTTGGAAATTGTGCAGATCCAACCTTCCCATTAAAAACTGTGCAATTCATTGAGGAAATGAATTGCCCAACCCCATGAGTCTGTGAATTGTGCAATCCCCTTGGCTAGTGTGAAAAAGAAGTTTCTTGAAATAGCAAAGTTGGAATCCCTAAAAAAATAGAAGTTCCCCAATTGATGTCTAGTTTAGTCCACTCAGATGCTAATTATGACTTTCAGACAAGTGGCACTTTTTCCTTGATTTTAGGCATGTGCATCAAAAAATCTAACTAGCCTATATCTATATAATAGCTTCCCCTAGAGCTCATTGTCAGACTCGATCTTGGAGCTCTAGCCTTCCTAAGGAGATCAAGGAACTTTTGATTGAGTCAGCGATGCTTTTCTCGGTGAGTTCTTCTTTTGTTGCTTTTTTTTGCTTCGCTTATGTGAGTGTTGTTTTTCTTGTTTCTATTCATAGTTATTGGCATTTTATCTTATATTAGCTTTTATGGGTGTTGGTTCGGTCTGTAATTCACATTTTACAAGTGTTGGACCAGGTTCTTATTTTTACCTATTAGTGCTCACCATTTCGGCAAACTCCATATGCATGATTGATCTTCCTTTTGCATTTTGATCTTCCACACTTGATATTCCCAAATGTATATTTCCTTATTTAGATTTTCACTCTTACTTGCACCATCACTAAGATCTTCCACTTTCCCATCCTCTTCATAGGTAAATCTTCCCCTTTACTTGGCTAGCAGCTTCCATGTTCAACTAGGAATTACACAATTCCAAGGCTCAACCCTTAGGCTTGGCCTCTAATATTGTGCAATACGTAGTCCATGAATTTCCCAACTATGCATTGCAGAGTTGTAGGGCTCAAGCATCATTGTTGAGCATGGAATCCCCCCAAGGCATGTTTTGGGGTTCAAAGCCCAAGTTTTGATCGGATTTTGTTGTAAACCTCTGCGAATTGCGGATGCGAAGTGTGAAATTATGATAGAGTCACAGGGTTGTCCACCCTAGTTTTGTAATATAATTTTGGCTGGATAGACCTACCCATGGTCCGCGAACGATGGGATTGTATAAATAGAGCAAGGCTTTAAGTAGAATAGAAGGAAAGTAAGGAGAAGTCTAAGGGACTAAGTTGAGGTGTAAAGTGTGTGTTTGGGTCATAGAGTAGGAAAAGGCTCTGCAGCTGAGTGCATAGAGGCCTAGTAGTCCGCAGCTGAGTGCGCGGACCCCTGCAGCTGAGTGCGCAATGAGTAGTCGAGTTTGTAAACAAGGAAGGTATTAATAAAGAGAGGTTTTATTGTAATTTTGTGTATTTGTTCTTGGGTTAATGCATGTTTGATATAATTTGCAAATATACTATTTATTTACTGCGTGCACCTGTATGGTTTATTTTTTTAAGTATCACTTAAAGCATGCAAGTAGGCAAAGCTAATTAACTGATGTTGGAATACCATTGAGGTCTTAGGTAATAACACAAGAGCACGATGTTCAGCCCCTAGGTAGGGTTACATGAAGGAAATATAACAGGCTACGCGATACTGAAAAGAGTGTGAAGCAACTTGCGCGCAGGGTCAAACCGCAGACTAGCCAAACTCATCAGACATCTCCAGGGTGTATGAACCTGGTTCTAGCACCATCCCATACTACTTCGAGTGAGACCTTAGTTCACACTCCGTGGACTATTGCCGAAAGGGCCAGTAGTGCTAGGTTTTGTTTGGCTAATTAACTCTGAACCTGGGTCAGGCCCCAACAAGCCAACAAATGGTTCTGTTGTCGATACTGGGATCAGCATAGAGATGTCTGGTGTTGCATCACTGGAATCCAACAAAAAAAGGAATTGAAGAGTGGTTGGATAGAAATATTCATGAGTTCATGGTGCAGGAAAACAAGAATCCACGATTATCAAAGAAAGAGTGGTTATATTTCTACTTATATATGAAAATCCACAAAATTTTCTTTGCGTCCTTCCCTACTCAGTTGTATGAATGGATCGCAAAGCTAGCAGATAGCCAAGGAAGGTGTAAACTCAACAAACCTATTGTCTGGACGCCAGAATTGGTGCGCGGACTAGAAGAATCAGAAGATAAGATTACACGCGTTGTTGATCACTGGCTGGATCGGATCATAGGAGGGTTCATCACCAAATTCATGGTAGATACTTCAGTCATCTATAGCGAGGTGGAACGATGCTTCCTCAAGGGACCGCGAGGTAAGTACGTCAAATATTTGAACACTTGGATTAAAATGCCACGATGTGAAAAGTGGGTTATGCGAATAAATTGATGTTTGGGGCTATGTGGAGTGGGAGGATCTATAGAAACCAAGGCAGCATAGAACTCAAAAATAGCCCCTTGATATCACCTCTTCAAGGGAATGAATAAGAGCTTGCAAGGGTTTCACCAAGAAGTGTGACAATATGATAAAGTAGAGAATTCCATGCATACCACCCCCACCTACACCACCACTAGTATCACCATTTTCACCCCCATCTTCATCCACACCACCTCTGCCACCACCATAGTTCAGTATGGCCAGCACGATAAAGCTACCAGTGTTCAAGGGAGTAGGAAATGAATATCTAGACCAATTTTGGTTCATGGTAAAAGTAGTATGGGAAGAATAGGGTGTCATGGACGACACAAAAAGAAGGAAACATTGGTCAGCGCTCTATAGGATTGTGCACTGACTTGGTACATTAAACATTCCAATGACAATCCGAATGCAGGGATAACAAATATCTAGAATGCGCTAAAAAAGTGATTTAGTAGGATGAAATCAGAGGCACAGTCGATTATTGGATTCAAGGAAATCATGATGATACCAGGCGAAACCATGTCGGAGTTGGATCAAAGACTGAAGTGCACAATTCGAGAAGCAAACATGACCTTAACAAACGAGCAACACCGCAAATGGTTTGTAGCCTTGTTAACACCGCATCTATGGAATGTGGTGTTGCAATAAAGGCTAACAACTTAGGCTAAAGCTTTGGAGGTCGCGATGAGATAGCATGAGACTCTGATACAATATCCAAACCTGGATTCCAACAAATTCACGCACAGTTAAAGAACTTGTGCCTTCAGATGCAAAGTTTGAAACAAGACAAGACAGTTCACCCAAAAGCACGCAAGGAGGTATGGCACGTAAAGTGCAAAGGCCAGGGAGATGACAAGGACCATTGTCCAGTCTTTGCGAACTACCTGTCAGGAGGAGGACCAATGCCTTTAAGACCAGAGGCACAATTAGGATCAAGTGTGGTGCCTGCATTATGGTGCACAATTTGTCAGATAGGAGGGAAGCATGCTACAGATAACTGCCATCTATTACAGAAGTATATGCAGAATTCCCAACAGTTGTTCTGAAATTTCTATAGGTCAGTAGGCCATGATGAGCGCACCTGTAGAAGTTACGAACTGATGATGAATCGGACTCCTACCTACAAAGTTCAGGCTGAAACATGGCCCCTCAATCAAAATGAAGGAATGGTGTGCACTGGATTTCCGGGGTGCAAACGAGGCTAAGGAGGAATTGGACCAGGAAGAGGTCACTACCAACTGATATGTTACAATTGCAGAGGACTGGGGCATTATGCCCATGATTGTACAAATCCAACAAGACCATCATGCTTATACTGTACGTAGTTTGATCATGAGATAGAGGAATGTCCCATGCTGATAAAGATGTTGCGCGATAAAGGAGCACTCCAACCTCCCCCGACTTAGAGCCTGCAAATGATGAGGTCTGAGCCACGCGAGGAAGACTAGAATGTAAATATCATGCTATGAAGTGGTATCACGATGAGGGATGACGAGGGAAAGCAGCCTGAAGAAAGTATCTGGGTTCGCAAGGCTCCAATGAAGGAACCTAAATTTGATCTGGAGTGTGCTAAAGAGATATTCATGAAAGCTAAGAAGAGCTTTGCAGATGCCTCCACTTCAGGAAGTAAAGACAGACTAGAACCAGAAGTGGACCCATCGATGCTCACTACATTCTTGGAGACATGTATGAAGCTATTGTGAGACAGCAAGTCTGTGAAGGGGCTGCAAGAACTCATAACTAGATGTGCTGGGACTGCGCTAGGAGAACCACACATAGTCTGGAAGGTCAAGAAGCACACGACGTGAATAGGAAGGAGATGAGATTGACCGCATAAATCGAGGAATATGAAATGGATCAAGTGATTCTGGATCTAGGATCAGATGCAAACGTCCTGCCAAAGCATACATGGGAGCACATGGGCAGGCTTGCACTGCAATGGTCTCCTATCTAACTACAAATGGCAAACCAATAGAAGATCCTACCTATGGGGAGGTTGTAGGGAATCACAATAGACATCAAAGGAGCAAGTGCACTTGCAGATTTCAAAGTGATAGAGATTGTTGATGACAATGTTGGAAATAATACTGAGAGGGGGGGGTGAATCAGTATTATCAAATTCTTTTCAAAATGCCTTCCTTAATTTATTGATCATTAAATAATGAGCATGAAACAAGAAAAACAGGTAGTCATACCAAAGAACACCAAATATAAGGTGGAAACCCAATGTGGGTGAAAACCACCTACTGCAATATGTCGCTATCTTCTTTCAATTAGAAACTTCTTTTACAATGATTTTGTACCAGTGCAGTCCTTTACCAATACGCAGGTTGCAACCTGCAGAGAGCTACAACTCTCTCTTGTTTTCCAGTCTCTCCTGGAAGGGAGCTACAACCCCCTTAGCTCTTTTACTTCTTTAAGGACCACGTTTCATTAATTTTCAAACTGGATCCATGAACATCAAATAATCATCAAGTACATGTAAATCACCCAATCTCCTTATACAATGAACCAATGAATCACCCAACTCTTCAGAATGTTGTAAACAGAAAAGTAATACCAGAAATCCAAATCCAGAACTCTGCTGCAATAGATAAAAGACAATCAATAAATGTTTCAAGATAAGGCCGCAGCTTCACCAATAGGGACCTGCGTATATTGTTATGCTCTTAACCTACAAATGATACCCAAATACAGAATATTTGAAGAAAAGAGACCCAGAACACAGAATATACGAAGAAAAGATACCCAGAACACATAATAGCAATGATTTTACTATTCAGAGAGTAATGTTCACTTGTCTCTTCGAGGGGGCAACCTCCAATAGAGCAGAGCTCGATTACAAAATAAGACACGATGCTCCTCGCAGGGAGTTTCTATCCTTTATATATGACTCCTACGTGCAATACCACGTATTACTAATACCATCTATCTAATACTACGGCCCATTTGCAACTAACTATGGTTCCATTATTAATTGTGGATTAACCACTTACAATTATTAATATGGGCTTTATTGACTCTTGACTATGACGTGGTCCCATTACATAGATAAGGGGGTTAGGGTGGGACCCTAACAGAGAGACAATGAGGCAGAGAAGTAGTGAAGAAGTCGAAGGCTGAGAGACACAGAAAGAAAGGAAAAATTGCAGAGAATAGAGAAGCCGAGCTGACCATCAGAGTAAGGGCAACATCAAGCAGACAGAGACCAATTGAGGTCGAAATTCAGTAAGGGGAGTCTGTGAACTCTAAGGACTTGGGAATTCCAAGTGCCATCCTATTGATCATCCTCTGTCATGTGAGACGTAGATTGAGCTCATTATTGTATGAATCTGCTTTGAAAACATAATGAAAAGGCCACCACTGAAAGTTGGACCATGAGACGTCGCCCAGGAGGATTGGGTGAACTCCTTATTAAATTTTGTTGTGTTTCTGTTTTGCTTACTGTGATCTCCTATTGTTTCAAGCGTATGTTTATTTTGCAATCTTATTGATCCGTTGCCTAAGATAACATAGACACACACACCAGCACATGAGTCTGTAATACCTTCATTAATTTCCTGAGGTCACCTAGGGTTGATTTCAGATCAAGTGGTATAATAGCTATAGGTTGTTAAGGTTAGACAAGCTTGTGCTAGATTTAGCTATTGAATGCTAACTAGATCAAAGCTCAAATTGGGAGAAGGAGATTTAGTCGAAACTAATCCTAAAATTGGAAGAGTCTATCCTCAGAAGACAATGTCAGAGGAAGGTTCTGTGGAGCCAGACCCTCAATTTATAGATAGTTTCCTGGCCATAAGGTCCATGGTAGAGGAAATGTATAAGGACTTTAGAAAACATAAAGATGAAGATTCATCAGGCTCCAAACAAGATAAAGGAGAAGAAGAGTCTCTCCTCCATGACCACTCAAAAGTCAAAGGGAAAGAAGAAAACTTTCTCACACCTCCTAATAGCCTTGAACATAAAAAGAAGACATCTTTGATTAAACTAGATGTTAAATTTGATTTACCAATATATGATGGAGAGTTGAATGTAGAAAAGTTGGAAAATTAGACCAGACAAATTGATGTTTATTGCAGAGTGCAGAGTATCGATTCAAACAAGAGCAAGATTCAGCTGGCTAGCCTATGCCTTGGAGGCACTGCCTTGGTTTGGTGGGAAGGCAGGACCTAAGCTGACATGAAGAGACATGGTAAGACTCTTTCTCTCTGGAGTGAATTTTTTTCTGCAATCAAAAAGTAGTTCTATCCACTGGCCTACATGTAGCAAGCCATGATGAGTTGGCAAAATCTTCGACAATTGAAAGGGAAAAGTGTACAAGGTTGCACCCAAGAATTTAGGAAGAGAGCTTTGATTCTAGGAATCTCATTAGAATCACCTGAGACTCTGTTGAAGTACATCGGTGGTCTACACAGCTACATGAGGCACACTATCCTCATGTTTAATCCCACTAGTATAGATGAGGTATCTGTTCAAGCTACACATCTAGAAGCTAGAGGAAAGAATGGGAACCCAGAAGTTGGGAGATCATCCCAACCCACTGCAAGCAAGAATAAGGAGAAAAGAAAATAGAAATGGAAAGCAAGGAAGGCCAACACTGCACAAAAAAGCAAGTCTTCATGCACTCAGTGTAAGAAGGATGGGCATGATGATGAGCACTGTTGGATTCTGCATTCGAAGCTGAGACCTAAGAAGTTCGAGGGCAAGAAGAAGAAGACTGTTGCAACTATTCAGAAATATGTGGGGTCGCACTCAGGAGATGAAGCAACCATTGCAGCCACAGGTATAAAAGGTTGTCCGCTTTAGATAATTCATAAATCAAGAAGCAGGTGCAGGAGTTGTTCGAGAAGGGGTTCATCAAACCTAGCACATCACCATGTGGATCTCCAATTGTTTTTGTGAGAAAGAAAGATGGCTCGTGGAGAATGTGCATTTATTATCGAGCACTGAATAAGATAACAATAAAAAATCGTTATCACCTTCCTCGCATAGATGATCTATTAAATCAATTGAAAGAAGTTGTTTATTTTTCCAAGTTAGACTTGCATAGTGGATATCATCAGGTCAAAGTTGCAGAACAGGATGCATGGAAGACTGCTTTCAAAACAAAGTGTTATCACTTAAGAAATCTGATGCTAAAATTTCTCATCCTAGCCCGATGACAAAGGTCAGTGTTAGTCTAAGTTGATTTCATTTTTTCCTTAAATTCTGAAGTCTTAGGAGGTCATGAGTCAAGTGTATTCTTATCTACCATTGGTCCCCCTCATCCACCACTGATTTCATAGTCATGTGTTACTTTGTTATCCACCACAAAGCCTTTTTGGTAATTGCGTAGCGCATGCATTCTTTTTAAAGTGTTTTGGCAGCGCATTTACTCTGTTTAGCAGTTTCGCAGCTGTTATATACGTGGGGGGGTAATATGGGGTACCGAGGGAGGTACCCAAGGTAATAATGTAATAATGGGATGGGTCATAGTAATAAATAAGGTGGTTAGCCCATGTCATGTAAGGGACCACAGGTAGTTAATAATAATGTAAGGGGCCCATGGTATTAGTTGATGGTATGAGGAAAACATGGTAATGATGCATGGTATTGTATGTATGAGGCCTATATAGAGGCTAGAGACTCCACATGGAGGGACATGAAGAGAAGTATTCTTGTATGAACAAGCATATGGATTGTGGAGTGTTCTCCTTCCTTAAGGAGTGATTGTATGGTGTTGCCCTACCATAAGGGTTTGATAATAAGGAAGCATTTCTATCTATTTCTATCTTGTTATTCTTGGGTTATTTCTATTATCCTAATATCTTTGGGTTAGAACTACAACATTCTGAACAGAGTTGGAGGGTCTCCGTGCAAAAAGCTTTGCACTGACAGAGTGACTCGAGGGTGAGTTTCAATGTTTGTGTTGGGGGCCTATTGGGTGTGGAATCCCCCGAGGAATGTTTCAGGGCTTAAAGCCCAAGTTTTGACAAAGTCCATTATAAAGACTCTGGGATTTGAGGGTGTGGAGCATGATGTCATAATAGAGTCATAGGGTTGTCTGCCTTTATTTTTGTAAAGTAATGTCAGTTTGAAAGATCTGCCCATGGTCAATGGACCATGGGATTGTATAGATAGAGTGAGGCTCTAGATGTAAAGAGAGATCATCGAAGGATGGATCAATGAATCTAAGGAATCAATGAAGCATTGAGTCAAAGTGTAAGTCATGTCTTTGGGTCATAGAGTAGGAAAAGGCTCTGTAGCTGAGTGCACAGAGGCCTAGTAGTCTACAACTGAGTGCATGGACCCCTATAGCTGAGTGTGCATAGTAGGTTGAGTCTGTAACTGGTTGAAAGCATTAATAAAGCATACATTTTACTATATTTGTGTGTATCTTTTCTTGTTTTGTGCATTGAAGTATATTGTGTATGAATTGCAAGTTTATTTTCTATTTACTGCGTGAACTTATATGAATGTGATGAAAAAGTAAATATAATATAATGCATCTATGTACGTCAAGATAACTAACTATCATAAGAAGATAGGTAAGATCCATGGTGTGAATTGGGGGAAACAGTGTAGATCACTGGTCAAGCAGCGCGAAAGCCCCACAAACTATGTCTAGGGTTGCACAAGGTTGAGTATAACAAGGGCGCAAAGGCCTCATAGGATACGAAACTACACAAACAACCTAGCATGAAGGTGTTTACCATTGGACTAAATCGACCCCTCAGACATCTCAAGTGTGTGGAAACTTGGTTCTAGCACCCCCACCATACTGCTTTGGGTGAGACTTCAGTCTGCGCTCCATGGACTGTTGCCGAAAGGGCCAACAATATAGGGATTTGTTTGGGTAATTAACTTCGAACATAGGTTAGGCCCCAATAAGCCAACAAAAGTATATTGCTTTATTCAAGGAATCTAATGATTTTTTTTCCTAGAGTTATGAAGATCTTAGAACATATGACACTTGAATCATAAAATATAAAATTCCAATCAAGGAAGATAAAAAACCTTTTAAACAAAAACTTTTTAGAATTAATCCGATTTTGATGCCTTTAATGGAGAAAGAAATCAAAAGCATGTGTTGGGAGTGGCATTCCCCAAGGGTAGTTTTGGGGCTAAAAGCCAATGTTTGAGTCAAATTTTGTAATAAAAATGTAAAGACTCTGCATTTTGTGGTCACAAAGTGCGAAGGTATTATGTGTCATAAAGGGTATTTTTCCCTTAGTTTTGTAAAGTAAAGTTGGGTGTAAGAGATCTACCCATGATCTGTGGACTATGGGATTGTATAAAAAGCGCTAAGGTCTAAGTATTTTTAGAGAAAACATGTAAGAGAGTCATAGATTTGAAGTAAGAAGTCTAAGTCTTGGGTTGTAGCATAGGTAGAGGCTGTGAAGCTAAGTGTGTAGAGGACCAGGGTAGAAGTCCGTAGCTAAGTGCGCAGACCCCTACAATTGTGTGCACAAGATGGACAATTTTGTAAACACTTGGAATATATTAGTAAAGAAAGATATTCTGCAATTCGTTTTTCTTTGTTCTGTTATTGAATTTTTGATATGTTAAGTATGAATTTCCTTTATTATGTTTATGTGATGTGCGAATGAATGCAATTACATTGCATAATTGAATGCAATTACGGATATTCGTTTATGCAGTGTTAGCTATAATTGTTTGATAAGATAAGAAAGTCACTTAGATTAATTGGGGAATGTGCACGACACACTCCCATAGCATTGTGAAAGTACCTAAGCAGTAGGCTAGGGCTGCTCAAAGGCCAATCATACCCTTTCGTAGAGGTATTAAAGGACAAAATATGGGGCTCGTCTTGCAAGCCCTAGAGTGAAGCAACCTGTCTGAAGGTAGGGATAGAGGGAATCAAACGACATCACAACCATCTTAGGTTGTGTAAACCTAGTTCCAACACCCCCCATGCTACTTCAGGTGACACTTTGGTCTGCGCTCCATGGGTTGATACGGAAAGGGCCAGTAGTGTAGGGATTTGTTTAGCTAATTAACTCTAAACCTGAGTCAGGACCCCTCAAGCCAACAAATGGTTCCATTTCTAAGACAAGAATATGCATAAGGGATGTGTGATGTCGTATCACTGGAATACAACTAAAAAGGAGATCGGAGTTTAGTTGGATAGGAATATCAATGAATTCACTGTGCATTAGAAAAGAAACCTCTGATTGACAAAGGAACTGTGGTTGGACAGATACCTATATATAGAGATCAACAAGATCTTTTTCTGCTCCTTCCCTATTGAGCTATAAGAGTGGATCATGAAGCTATAAAATAGCCAAGGAAGGTGTAAAATTGACAGTCCTATTGTGTGGACCCCAAAGCTAATATAGAAATTGGAAGCGTCGGAGGATAAGATCGTCTCTGTCGTCGACCATTGGATCAATTGCATCATAGGAGGATTTGTGAATGAATTCGTATTCGACACCTCAGTCACCTATAGTGAGGTGAAGCGACGCTTTTTCAAAGGACCATGAGGTATGTACATAAAATATTTGAATACTTGGATTAAATGATATTGTGTGAAAAATGGGTTATGCAACTACCTTGATGTTCGTGACTATGTGAAGCAGAAAAAATCACACGAAAGAAGGAAAAACAAGTGCAGAGTATAGTCCATTGGTTTCACCTCTATGAGGTGACAAGGATGAAATAACTAAGGTTTCTCCACAAAGTTCTATTCAGTTAATAAGATAAGGATTCCTGTGAATAATGCCTCCACCCACACCACCTCCAACTTCACCAACATTGCCTCCAACTTCACCCGTACCACCTCCGCCTCCACCACAGTTCAGTATGGCAAATACAATGAAGTTGCCTCTGTTCAAAGGTTTAAGAAATGAGGACCCAGACCAATGTTTGGTTCGTTATAAGATCTGTAGGGGAAACTCAAGGTGTTACAAATAATCATATAAAGAAGACAATGCTGGATAGTGCTATGCAAGATTGTGCACTAAAGTGGTATATTAAATACTCTAGTGATAACCCAAATGCTGGAGTGGTAGACATCTAGAAAAAACTGAATAGAGAACTCAGTAGACCTAAATATGAGGTGTAGCTGACTGTGGGATTCAAAGAAATCGTTATGCAACTAGGCGAGACACCTTGGGAACTAGATTAGAGGTTGAAATGTACAATCTGCGAAGCAAACATAAACCTAACGGATGGACATCATCACGATTGGTTTGTTCCTTGGCTCCTGCCTCACTTAAGGGTTACGCTATCGTAGTAGAAGATGACCATTCAGGTAGACGCTTTTGATATTTTCATGAGACTACATGAGACTCTGATGCAAGATCAAAATGTGGGGGTTCAGTAGATCCATGTTCAGCTGAAGAATCTATTCTTTGAGATGCAAAGTCTGAAACACAACAAGATGATTTCACCAGAGGTGTGCGAGGAGTGTTATAGACATATTTGGGCACTGCAATCCCAATCACATATGTCCATAAACCGAGGGCTTCTGAGTCCCTAAAAGTGTTTTTTCATACCCTAAAGGAACAAGGTCAGCTGATTACATCATCTCCCATAAGTTCTCCACAGAAAACTACTTAGAACTAGTCAAAACTGGACCGTATAGATTGCTCAGTGTAGAGGGTGCAATGCATCTCACCTGCTCAGTGCAAAAAGTTTGATGCATACTAAAAAGCCCTTTTGTAGGGTGTGGTGGGCGAAAGTAGAGAAATGGCAGAGACAATTTGCAAGGTGGATGATCATGGAATCTTCCAAAAACTTCTCCTATGACACTTGCCTCTCTGAATTCGCCCAGGGATGAGTAAGAGATCATCAATCTCCAAGTGGAATCAAGAACTATCAGAGAGAACACACTAATCAAAAATATGAGAAGCTGACTCACCCCCCTGTAATCATCTATATATGGATCCCTCATCCTAGATATCCAGATTCTGGAATCTTGTATCTTGTAAGGAAGTGCTGCTGGTTTCCTAGTGGAATATCATAGTGTTGGGTGATCTAAGCTTTTCATGAGGTGAAAAAGGGCTTTCATGCTGGGAGGATGATGATGGGTCAAATCGGTGGGTTGTAGTCCTCTCTTCTAATATTTATATCAATAAATATATTCAAGTTTTCCTCCACATTCTTGTATGTTTGCTAATATATGCATTTGTGTGGTCAATATATATCTGGTCCTATATTTTTTATGATTGTAGATCTCTGCACTTTGAAGGTATTATGCTGTTTTGACTTTACAGTTACTCTTTGAAGCGGAGTGGTCAAGGGAGGAGCGACAAAGATCTGTCAAAGAGGAGAAGGAACAAGCAGAGAACCAAGTGAAAGATTGAGGCTGTTATTCTTTTCTCCTCTCCTATCTACTTCTCGTAAAGGAAAATGGAAGTAACTTTAATCTGTTTGTTTTTAAGATAGCTACCCATCTTAGTGGGACTAGTAGCGCTGCATAGACACTATATTTCCTGATAACAAAGGAGGTATGGTGCTTGAAATGTAAGAGTCAAGGGGATGGTAAGGACCACTCCCCAGTCTTTGTGAACTATATTGTAGGAGGTGGAATGGTTCCTTTAAGGCCAAAATATCAATCGAGACCTAGCATGGCGCCTGCATTATGGTGCGCTATCTACTAGGTAGTAGAAAAACATGCCATAGATAACTGTCATTTGCTATAGAAGTTTCTACAAACACCGCAACAACGGTTCTACAACTTTTGTAGGTCAGTAGAGCATGATGGGCATACTTGTAGGAGCTATGAATTGATGATGGATAGAAATACCACCTATAGGTTTCAGACTGAAATGTGGCCCCATTACTAGACCACGGGGATGGCGCGAACAAAATTTCAGGGGTGCACAAGAGGCCGAGGTGGAGGAGGACCTGGTAGAGGTTGAGGATAGTTGATTTTCTACAATTGTGGAGTTCTAGGACACTATGTCTATGATTGCACTGGTCCAACACATTCATTGTTCAAGTTCTTATCACTCAAAAATTTCCTTTGAGAAATTAGCAAAAGAAGGAAATAATAGTGTTAACCACAAACAAATTTTCGAGATCAAGACCTAGCCTTCCTGATGCTTAGAGAGGGCTCTCTCTATATGTTTTAACTTTGTTTTAGTTAATAAATTTTAGGCTAGTTATGGTTGCACTTGAGGTTTTTTTTAAAATTGGGTGGTGGGGTCACTTAGATGAACAAAGGCTTACTTTTACCATTGGGCTATGGAGCCAATATCAGACAAGATAGACTATATCAAGATTTAAAAGACAGTGTCTACAAGGCAAGATAGGTGAGTTTTTGCAGATCTCAAAGACTGAATGGTGAAGTGGCTTCTAATCAAATCCAAGGAGCAATTAAGGCTTCCCTAAGCCAGATTATGGAAGGAATGAAAGAGGTCAACTGGGATGGTAGAGAAATTAAACATTCTTAGATCTAGGTATCAAAGGAAAACATATCAATGACTAATTGTGGAAAAACAAAGTGTACTTGAACAAATTCTGAGTCATATTTCCATTTAATACATTCAAAATTTAGAATTACAATTAAGTTTTAGACAACATAAGAAGGTAATAGATCACATAAAGAAGATACTTCATTGTAAATAGCTCATCTCATGAATCTTGTAGTTCATTGCTTTTATTACTTTCTCAAGTACATTAACTTGAAATTGGTACAATCACCCTTAGGTTCAAGATAAAAATCACTCTAGAAATGTACAATAATCCCCCAAATACTTCGAACTATGAATTATTTATACAAAAGGAATTTACAAAATATCTCAAACTGCTTTGAGAATCAATCTAGGAAAAAATGAAATATCTTCATGTAAGAAGATAGAGACATATTTTTAATTGCTACTTGTTGTCCCCGTTATTTAGGTTCTACTAGCTATACTCTTTGATATTTTCCCCATTAAGTTGCTAGGCTGTTTGATCTTCATGCTGGATGTTTTTATTTAATTTAACCTTTCATTTGATACTCTTTCATCTAATACACTTTTACTCTGTTGACCTATCAATACCCTTTTACCATGCTCTTTTACTTTTTACTGTACACTTATTTTTTTATTCTGTATTTACTACGGTAAATCATTCGGTTTTTCCCATGTCCCCTCATCTAGTAATTGGATATTGAGCATCTTCCTATATATCTCATCTGCCTCTCTGTATTTTCCAAAAGTAGGCTTATTGATAAACATATGTTTTACCTCATGCTGGAGGTAAAACAAGTTTACAAAATATTGATACAATACTTTTCCTATTGGTAAGCCCTTCATGGATAAAATGGTTACCTATTCTCTGGCCACCAACCTAATACTCTTATTGTAATCCTCATGCATCATTAGTTTATCATTTATAACTAAGGGATTTGGTAATCCCTTTTCCTTCAAAAGTTTGAACTTAACCATGAACCTGTCAACAGCTAGTTGCATGGTTTGATACTTATCTTCTAAGTTCAACATCAAATTTCTCTTAATGAGGACTCTTCTAACTTCCAGAATTGTACCTTTTATGTCAAGTATCTCTAGTTCTTGCAACTTGTACTTATTCTTGGAGTTGAGGAAATGAATGGCCCTTGCAGCTTCCTCTGACATATCTCCAAGTTCTTCTTTGACTTTCTGAATGGCTTCTGTAGCCCGTTTTATCAAATCAATTTGTTCAAAAATAACCTCGATGGATGGCCAAATATCATTGATAGAGTTAATGATATTGGCCCATAGTAGCTCCTTAGCCTTACCTATAGGTTCACCCAATGTCAGTTCTTTCTCTAGGGTTTTTATTCTATATGTCATCCTTGTGGCTTTTTTTTGTTCTTCTTTGTGTATGATTTGGGCCAATCTATAATCTGTCTCTAGGACAGTGACTTTCTCCTTAAGTTTATTCATTTCAGTGGTCTAAATGGACATTTCTTCCATTACTTTGACTAGCCTATTTGCTTCATCTCCTATGGACCCTGTTGTTGTTGAAACTATTTCTGATTTATTGAGTGTAGATGCAGGTAGTACAGTGGCCATTGGAGCAGTGGGAGCTAATGATGCTGCCAAAGTATAAGGTATAGTAGTGGTATCTGTTGGAATGACAGTTGCAAGAGGATTATCCATAGTATCTTGTTTGATCTTAATCAAGCTATCCAACTCTTTCTCCATCTCCTTCAACTGGTCATTCAACTGTAGTACTAAATCCATCATCTCCTCATGATTGGTCTAGCGTTCCAATACTTCTTTTGTTTGTGGGTGTTGTAAATGAGGTAGCTTGAGTTGTTTCTTGAGGGTTGCTATATCCTGATTCTTCTTTTTGATCAGCAGTTTAGCAGCCTTAATATACTTTAGGTCATGGCCAAGTTGAATGACCAAGTCCTCCAATGAATTTATCCTGGTGTTTTAGACCTATGAGGAGGCCTTCTCCAATTTGTATTGGGCTGTCACATTATCCAATGAATCTTGTAGTTTGTAAGCAAACATGGCTTTTTTTGTGAGGGTGGAGTAAATCATTTCTCCAACCTACTTGTGGAACTCTATCTGATAAATGGGATGAACATCCCTAGCCAATAGCTCAAAATTTGTCTTCTTGTAATCTGTTGAGGTCTTTGGTTGTTGTACAGTGGGTTGCAAAAATGATACATGAATTTTTCCTTCTTTGATGTCAAAGGATGACATCAATTTGTTCTGGTTTGGTGGTGTTAGCTTGAGGTATTTGGAATATGTATTTTCCTTAAGCCTCTCGTTTCTCATCTTTATCTCTTTGAATCTTTATTTGATATCATTTTCCTTGTTAGTTTACTTCACAAAGGAAGAAACCTCCACAGTCAACTATCTCTCTATCATCTATGTGTTGGAGGTTGATTGCTGTTGTGTTTCACCTAATGCAATTGTTTCATCTGTTTCTTTACTTTTCTTCCCCATTGCCTGAGAATCAATTATTTCCTCTGATGCAATGTTCTCCTCCTTTTTAGACAGAAGATTCAAATTGCGCCTTTTATTTAGCCTAAACATCTCATCTAAAGTCTCCACGGTAGAGTTGGATGCCTCCTCCCTATTCCTCTTAGGATTCTTCTCCTCGTTAGCTGGGGTCTGTATCATAGGAGGAATGTTCATTGATACTCATAACTCTGGAACATGTAGGAAAGAGCTCTGGTCAAATTTCATTTCTATATCAATCAGTGTGTTCTCAACATCCACAACTGTGTTGTCCATGTTAACCAATGTGTTCTCCACCCACTTAAATTGGTTAGCATATTGTTCAATGTGAGGTCTTGGGTGGTGGATGTAAGGTCCCAACTTGACCTTCAGTCTGAGCTTGTTTATAACACCATGAGGTTCATAATTCCATATGAAACTGTTTCTGAACTTCATGTGTTGAAGTAAACTGTCGGCCTCTGGTCTGGCCTCTCTATTGTTGCATATGAATGGGCCCAACTGGTTTTTCATTTTGAATTTTATTTTCTTCTTAGAAGAAAGAAAATGGATTTCATCTGAGTTGATGATTTTTCTGAAGTACTCTAGGGAAAATATCCTCATGGTGAGGTATTTGGGCAACTTATAGGGGGCTAGCTCGCATCCATAAATTCTAATCTCTATGTGGTTTTGGCACAAGTACCAGTCTCCCACCTTACTGTTCTTTACCAATTATGGCACTCTCTTAATGTCTTGGTTGATTCTAGGCAGAGTGTTAGAAGTCAGCATGTTCATGACTGGGTATACAAAGGAGTCTACGAAGTCTTTGTAGGTAAATGTTGTGGAATACTTTAGACCAAGGGTAACTAGTAGACCACTGATCTCTCCTTTCCCTTAGAATCTAGCTTCTAAATGCTTACAAGGAACTTGTCTATCTGGTAATACAAGAACATATAGAACAACGCTGAAGAGTATTTGAAAACTCTTTCAGTGGATAGTCTACTGAATTGTTCATGCATTCTATCTACAATGAACTGAGCATAATCATACATAATAGCAGGAGGCTTTCTTGGAGTGAAAATGGACAAGAAGGCTAGGATGAACTCATCCACATGCTCATCTATTGTGTATCCTAGAATGCATGATAGCATGGTGATTACGCCCCTACTAGTCTCTGAAAAAATGGTGGCAACATAGGGTGGAGTATATTTAGGAGTATGGCACTCTTTAATGATGAAATTGTGGAAAATTTTCTTGATTTTGATTGGGTCTGATGTGATGTACAAGTTCAATAGGTTTCCAATGGACAAAGGAGCCAGGTTAGGGCTATGTTGGATTTGTAGCATCTAGTTGATAGACTGTAGTGTAATGGTGAATAACAACTTCTGGGTTGGAGAAAAAACAACCCTTTGGCTTGGGATATAGCAAGTATGACAAAAATGTACAATATCAGGGAATGGGTGAACTTCTAGGAATGTTTAATTGGGAAATTGGATTCCCAAAGGTGAATGTCATCTACATGGTTTAGGAACCTATCCTTACTCCAACAGTTGATTTGCAGAAGATGGGATGGACTGGCAGTGTCATTAATTTGGAAATCCTTGTCTACTAGGGCCAAATGGTCAATGTCTATGTGAGGGGTTGTTACAAGTCTGACGTCTTGAGAGGTCTCGACAAACATATTTGTGATAACATGTGGGAATTGGGCTTATATCGATTGTGGGAATGAAGTCTTGATGACTCTCGTGTAGGGATAGGGTAATGACAATTTGCAAGATAGGGGTTTTGGTATTTGGGAGAGTAATACTCTCAATTCAAGGAAATTTAATTAAATTAAATTACTTTAATGTTTGAATTTACTGTATGCTTTTGAATTTGAGAGGGTTTTTTATGGTTTGTTGTCAAATACCTAGAGTTTGAGTTTTAGACTACAAATTGGTTTTGATGGTAGCTGCAAAGGGTTCTATGGCTTCAGTCGCACACTGGATGGCTGAACTGGGCTTCCAGAGTGTGTTCGAGAGGCAGTTGGTGGTTGAAAATTGTTGCAGAGGCTCAGAGGGCATAGGGAATCTTTGAAGCTCTTGTAGTGAAAAATGAGCAAAAAAGGGTGAAAATGGGGGTCTGCAGCCTTTTAATTGGAATGGTTAGAAATTAGCGTGAGATTAAGTAATGAATAGTGAGTGGTTTTGGTGTACCATAGGGAGGTGGTATTAGGAGCCATTGCACCACTTTCGAGCGATGGGTGGTATTTTCCCAAGAGCATTCAAATTAATGTCGTGTTGCCACATAGCCACAGGGGGCCTAAGTAGTACTGCCCATATAGCATGCTCTCGGGCCAGTAAAGGTCGGGAGATAAATGGACGTGATATGGGCAAGGGTCATTGGATCTGGGGGTGCAAGATCCAATAGCTATCACATGGTAGAGTTGTATGGTGGGAGATGGGGGCAGATATTACTAGGACACAAGGTTAATTACACTTGAGTGTAATTAATTAATGATTAATTTGTGGGGTTAAATGGTAATGGGCAGGTTTTATGTAGCAAGGTTAGTTTATAAAAACTTAGAGTAAACGGGTTTATGGGGAAAAAGGTAAATGGCATATTTAATAAAGAAATGTGAGGGGGGAGGGAAATAATAGTTAGGACAAAGGGTTTTATGGGTTTTTTGGGTGTTTTAGGGAAATTGATAAAGGGGAAATGAGTTTTTCATGGTGAAAATGGTTTCACACTAGGGAAAAAGGTTTTTTGGGTAGGGAAATGAATTTGGAGTGTAATTTGCTAGGGAATTGTGTGAAACCAAGGGGCAGGGGTCAAAATGAAGGGAAATAGTATTTTCATAAGAAATGAAGGGGTAAAAGGAGAAATTGTGGTGGGGGTGAGATGGAATGAAGGGGAAGTTGGCCAAATCAGCTTATGAGCATCCTTTCCTTTGATAACTACTCCTGCACGCTAAAACATATCATTAAGCATGATAATTGTGCTTATTCCTAAAATAGCTTGTATTTTTGCAACGTGTCTTCTACTTACCCTTTTACTTACCCTAACATTTTTTCTTTACTCTATTGGGTGAACATAAGCTAGCAGACCCTTTCTTTCCTTTTTCTTTTGAAAAGTAAACTATCTACTTCTAAACATATACCTCCCAAGGGCTCAAGTTAAACTGATGAGCTTCTTTATTTCTCTACCTATCTACTAATATTCCAAGATTAAACTATTTGGCTAGATCTTTATTCTCTAACTACACACATGAAATTCAAAACATGAAGTAGTGAAGATTAAACAGTTTGACTATCATGGGTTGTGGCATTAATGACAAGCTGCACACAACCATTATTTGTACAGTAAAGTAAAAAGTAGTGGCACTTAGACTTGCACACTTTCATGATTTATTTTTCTTTGGGGTTCATATATTTTAACTTTTTTCATCTTTTCTTATTCTTTTGTCATTTGATATTTCTTTTAGGGCATACCCTCTTTACATTTTTTAATTTTGAATATGGAAAACATTTGCAGAAAGAAAAGGTATGCATTACAAGAGTTAAGCTCATCCAATTCAAAATTATGAATATTATTGATATAGGACTCTAACACACGTATTGCATGTTGTTTGACCATGAAATGGAAGATTTTCCTACACTAATAGCTAGGATATGTGACATAGGGATGCTAAAACCTCCACCGACTTAGAACCTGTAGATGATGAGGTTTGAGCCATGTGAAGAGGATCCAAATGTAAATATAGTGCTTAGAAGTGGAATTGCGATAGGAGATCACAAGGGAATAACCAGAAGATGATACACGGGTTCGCAAAGCTCTAGCGAAGGAGGCTGAGTTTGATTTGGAGCCCACATGTGAGACCTTCATGGAAGCTAAAAAGAGCTTCGCTGAGGCCTCCAACTTAGGAAGAGAGGATAAGCCTGAGTAGGAGATGGACCCCTCTATTCTCACAACTTTCCTCGAAACTTGTATGAACTTACTGTGCGATAGTAAGGTTGCAAAAGGGTTACAAGAGCTCATCAATAGATGCAATGGAACTGCGTTGGGTGAGCCACACAGAGTATGAATGATTGGCAATCATAAAAAAAGGACAAGATGTGAGATGAGACTGATCGCAAAGATAGGAGAGTATGAGATGGATTAGGTTATTTTAGACCTATGCTCATATGCGAATGTCCTACCAAGGAAAACTTGGGAACAAATGGGGATACCTGCACTGCAACAGTCTCTAATTCAGCTAAGGATGGCCAATCAGCAGAAGATTGTCCCCATGAGGTGGCTGCAAGGGGTGACAGTGGATACTAAGGGAGCAAGTGCACCCACTCATTTTGAAGTAATATAGATGGTGGATGATATCAATCCCTATCTTTCATTCCTAGGAACTAACTGGCCTACTGATATCAACGGGGTAATCAATCTGAAGAAGTGGAAGATGATCTTTGAGAAGAAATCACTATGCATAATAGTACCTCTAGATCCTGCTGAGGGATCATGCTATACAGAAAAATTCCACAATTATGAGAGTGATGACGATTTGGACTGTATCTGTGAGATAACGATGTCAGATCAAGAGTTAGAGCACTAGCAGAACCAGTTACATGAAGTCACTATGCCGAAATACAACATGACAACCCGATCGCTGCACTACATGTCCTGAGAGGTAAGAAATCAACCTACTTATGATGGCCTGAATGAGGAAGATATCTTTTTGGATGCATTTGAAAGGGAGATACCAGAAACGTAGTGCTTCTAGGTTTTGAAATAGGCATTGCGTGCTACACCCGTAAGATGGTGGGGTATGCACAAGGGAAGCTTTGATGGTTGGTGCAAATGCAAGAAAATGATGAGAACTCGATTTGGGAATTTGAAGATGTAAATGACAGACAAGTATGATGGGAAGGATGATCTATGTTCACATTTGACCAAATGGACCCAAGCTTATGGAGAAAATACCCAACCTGAATGGGTGCACTTGTCCTGTCACAGCCTGGATATTCTCTCGATGAACTGGTATGTAGAAACTGAGCTCCACCATGGGACAAATGAATGGGATATCCTGCGTGAGGGATTCATGTTAACATTCAGTTTTGAGGATGGGTTTGATAGTATTGACGAAGTGCTACAAGAAGTGAAAGCAATAATCTTTGGAATACTGGAAGATCCTTTAGACTTGATTTAACATGAATGGGCTACTCAGCTAAGTCGCACAGTAGAATGTTATGATGTAACTACTAAAGAAGAGGATGAGGCTTAGTTGAAGATTAACATTTCAGAAAGAGAAGGTCACTACAAGGTTCAAGGACCGAAGATTGAAAACCCTGATATAACCACACCGTTGAAAACAAAACAAGTAAATATTGGTATGGAGGGAGAACCCAAATTCGTGAATATTGTAGAATACTGGGACGATGCAACGATGGATAGGATAGCTAAATTTCTCTGTGAATACAAGGATTTAATCCCTAACAAGTTCACAGATCTGAAGGGGATAATCATGGACCTAGGAATGATGAAGATTACATTGAAGCCTGATGCAAATCCTGTTAAGAAAAGACCTTACCGTCTCAATCCAAAATATGATGAGAAGGTCCGCTTAGAGCTAGACAAGATGCTCGTGGCTATCATCATTGACCCTATGGAAGAATCTGACTAGGTAAGTCCAACGGTGGTATCAGAAAAGAAGTAGAAGGATGAAATAAGGATATGCATGGATCTCAGAAAGTTGAATGATGCTTGTGTACATGATCCTTTCCTGACTCCATTCACTAATGAAGTGTTGGATAATATATGTGGCCAGGAAGCATATTCCTTTATTGATGGGCTCTCTGGGTACCACTAGATAAACATCGCACCAAAGGATAGGAGCAAGACAACTGTCAGGAGTGAGTGGGGTTGTTTCTAGTACACTGTAATGCCATTTGGATTGAAGAATTCACCTACGATCGTCTCACACGTAGTTGTTGTTTCATTCAAGGAATTTATTCATAAGTTCCTGGAGGTATATTTTGATGATAGGACTATGTGTGGGCTCGTTAAGCACCATGTTGCAAGCTTGCGCCTCATGCTGGATACCTACCAAAGATACCAGATCGTGCTCAATCTCAAGAATTTCTTGTTATGTGTTCCTTTTGGTAACCTATTGGGGCATGCGGTTTTCATGTAGAGGCTGATGGCAGACCCTGAAAAGATCGTGGTGATACTGAACTTAGAAGTACTGAGAAGTGTGAAACAATTGCGTGATACCCTGGGACATATGAGAAATTACAAATTTTTTATCAAAGGTTATTCCCAGATCACCGCGCCTACAGAGAAATTATTGAAGAAGGATGTCACATTTTCCTGGAATGATGACTATAAGAAGAATTTGGATATATTAAAACAAAACATGGTCATTGTGCCTATTCAAGTCTTCCTAGACTTGAAGAAAGAATTTCATGTACATGTCGACATGTCATGTATAATGCTAGGAGAAGTGTTTTGACCATCCTATCACATTCACAACACAAAGATTATCCAAAGCATAGAAGAACTATTCCACCAATGAGCGCGAAGGGCTAGCTATGGTGTAAGCGCTCCAGAAGTATAGGCACTACTTGTTGGGAGGCCATTTTAAGATGTATAAAAATTAGTCCTCACTGAAATACCTGGTCAATAAGCTTGTGTTGGGGAGGATAATATACAGGTGGCTCTTATTGTTCTAGGAGTATGATTTTGAAGTTGATGTGAAGCTTGGACACCTAAACATGGGACCATCTGTCGTGCATCGAAACAAGGGAGGAACCCACTATTTTGGAGGAGGGATTGCCTGAAACAAAAATATTTGCATTGCACATCATGGATGGTAATTTTGAGGATATAGTACATATCCTAATGACAGGTACTGCACCAAAAGGATACACTGTTTAGCAGAAGAAGGAATTAGTGGTGTGCGCGGCATATTTATTTGTCATTTCTGGGCATTTGTATAAGATGGGGACTAATGAGATATTACAACGGTATGTACCTAAGTTCAAAAGCAACATAATTCTCATGGAGGCTCACAAGGGAACCATAGGAGGACATTATGTAGGGAGAGTGACTGTGAAGAAGATTCTATGCACATGGTTATGGTGGTTAACCTTTCATAAGGACTCAAAAGCATATTGCAAGGTATGCGATGTGTGTCAAAGGACTGATGGACCATTGTGGAGGGATGAGATGTCATTGAATCCTCAAATGATGTTGCAACCCTTTGAGAAATGGGCGATATATTTTGTAGGACCCATTTAGCCACAAGGAAAGATAGGAGCAAGGTACATTATCACTGTGACAGAGTATTTGACTTGTTAGGTATAAGCATAACCAGTGAAGGATTGCACAGGTGCAACTTCCATGAAGTTCCTATTTGAGCATCTACTGACATGATTTGGCTATCCAAAGATCTTGATGAGCGATTGTGGTACAAACTTCCTGAATGAGACGATCAACACGGTAATGGAAGAATTTCAAGTATACCACCGGAAGAGCACACCTTATCACCCACAGGCTAACAGAACAGTCGAAGCGTTCAACAAAGTCCTTAAAAATGCTGTGACCAAGGTTTGTAATGATCAGCGAAGTGATTGGGACCTACACATTCCTGCAGTATTATGGGCTTATCAAACAACATGTAAGAAGTTGACTGGACATACAACCTTTAGGCTCATCTATGGGGTTGAAGCGTAATGCCTATGGAATAAATCATGCCTAGTCTACACATAGCAATGCTGATAGGTATGATGGATCATAGAGCCATGGAGGAGAAGCTCACACAGATAGACGAGCTCTAAGAAGAGATATTTTTTTGCTGGATTTCACCAGCAAGTCCAAAAGCAACACGAAAATGCATGGCATGACCGACACACTAAGCTATGCTCATTTAAGGTGAATAACTTAGTTTTTTTATATGATAATGAGTTTGATAAATTTCCATGGAAGTTCAGGATGCACTAATTAGGGCCTTATGTTATTAATGAGATTACCGATGCAGGAGTAGTACAACTGGTCAAATTGAATGGAAAATCCTTCCTTGGGAACATAAATGGTAGTTGCTTGAAGCCATACACCGATGGTCTAGCCATGTGGTTAGATGATGGTAGCACAGTCTTAGCACTCCATGTAACTAAAAGGAGGTGCGGGACTATAAATACACTGCCCAAGTTAGGGAGCTACGTGACCGACGAATTGTGGGAAGGAAGGAACTGTCAGTAGGTCCACGACAATGCAGAGATAGTTATCCTATCCAGGGAGAATTCACATAGTTCGGCTAGAAAGTGACCACTACAGTCACTGTTCATGAAAGGAAGGTAGAAGTAAGGACAAATAGAGTAGGCGACTGACATTTAAGACTAAATTTATGGCTTAGATCCTTGAAAATATGCCACCAATCCGGCATTAATGAACTGATTTTGGGGTGAATGGCTGGATTTGAATTCAAAATTCCCTACAAATCGCAAGGGTCCACCCAACAAAAAACACATGGCATTTTGAGAATTGAGTTGTTGTGCTCTCAAGTGCACATGAACCATGGATTCCTTCAAGTTCTGATAGTGAGTCTCGCATTTGAAAAATTGTCAAAGAAGACATGGGAACTAGTGAATAGCATCATGTTGACATGCACACAAGCTATTGACATTGAAGATGTGGCAACCGAGGAGAATATGTAAGAATTGATATGGAGGCTGAAGAAGTTGCCCCAAAGGTTGCAGAAGTATTGGTAGAGGTCACTAAGTCACCGAGCATACCGAGACTGAAGCCAACCCCAACCAAGGAGACTGTGAAGGACAAGAAGGGGAAGTAACCTGCCATATTGGTCTATGCGTCGCGAAGGGAAAACCCACCAAAGCCCACTGTACACGAAAAAGGCAAGGCTATAAACCTAGAAGACGAGGAGGGGGATATTGAAGACATCTCGATGGATGAGGAGGATGTGGGAATTGAAGTAAAGGAGGTTGAAAGCTAGGGTGAAACCACTATTATGTAGTTTCCGGAGTATGTCCCTCCATGCAAGCCTAATTCCAAGGTCCCAAAGGACATTGATGAGAGTAAAAGTGTGCTTAAAACCCCTCTACTACTGGATGGAATTGCGTTCGATGCTCCACGCTTGGTCCAACTATCGATATTGAAGCTTGAATACAGGGGCTTCGTGGACCAGGATAAATTGCCACACTTGGCGACCAAGCAGTTCATGCATTGCATCGTAGACACAAATTTAGGAATGACCATGTTAGAGCTGCAGAGGTGGCTCAAAGGAGTAGAGAAGGTAGGATTGCTCAATCTATTCTCGGTGTTGCATTATAACCACACCCTAGTGATAGTTTTGGTCATCAAGCAACTGTTGTTCTTAGTGCATGATGGGTTTTTGTGGCTGGAGGAGCTAATACCCATCACAAATATGTTAATTCACTGCATAACTTGCTTGTTGTATTCAGGAGAGAATCTAGCGATGATCTTTGGCTACAAGGGTGGCGAGTAGGCTCTCGTAGAGTCAATGAAGGAGAAATTCAAGCTGGTGAAGAAGTCGTGCAGATATGTGATCTGAATTGGATCCATAAAGAATAATCAAAAGAACCATGGTTGTACTAGGTCAGGACATACTTCAAAGAATTGAGAGCAGTGATCAAAAACACCTCTAAACCAGTGGCAGCTGGAAGCCAGTGTGGAATTACGAGGACCTCGGTCAAATCACGCTGACTGAGGCCCATGAGACTGCGGAGGAGGTGAAATTAGCCCCTGGGAAGCCCAGATCGGGAAATGGAGTGATTTTTTGATCCACGATTACTACTTAGCACCTAGGAAAAAAACCTCGAAAAGGAGGGGCCCCGAGTGCTCGGTTGCATGGGAGCTGTGAAAACCGTGGGGAAAAAGGCTAAAGGCTAAGGCAAGACCTACGCTTTAAAAACTAGCAGTATTCATCAGGGAATCCTTGGGTGGTAAGAAAATTTAGTGAAAACGGAGCGATTCCACTCATTTCCCGACTCATGGTGAGTGGAGGAGAGAGAAAACCGTCACTCATCGCATGCTAATAGTCAAGCAAGTCAACTATGAGAAATGAGCGGATGGCATTGGATCTGGGGGATTCAGATCTAACGGTTGATATCGTGCCTGATGGTAAGACCAGATGTAATGAGGGTCTAAGCTGTGATTTAAAAGAATTTGAGGTCCGCTTTGACCACCAAGGTGGCAGATGACTCATTCCATGACGTAACTGTGGAACTGAACCAATGAAGCAAGCTGGTGCAGCTCGCAGGAGGACAAGTGGCCGCACCCTGTGAGTTTGATGATGATGCTAAGATAGGGAACTCCAAGCGAAGCTGTAATAGTTAATCCAATGGATTTGGAAGGGAAATCAAATAGCCATGAGCTTGAGTGGCTTTAAATCCATGCAAAGACTAGCAGAAGGAACACGCACACGTGGAAGAACAGAGAGAGCAGAGAGAGAGAGAAAAAATGGCCAAGCTGACCAAAGGTAGTGTCGAGTGTCGAAGAGCTTGAGGAATTCAAGCCATCCCAAAAGGGGATCTACTGGGACCAAGCACCACATTGGGCTCCTTCCATTGTAGGCCTGAGAGGTCAAAAGGCTGGTAAGGCCAAGAGTTTGTGTACTCTAGTGGCTTGGGAAATCCAAGAACTACCTTGCCAAGCTATCCTATAGCGAGAAACTCATATCGAGCTCCTTCTTTGTAATTCTTTGCTTTAAGACACAAATAAAGAAGGACACCACTAAAATTTGGACCGGAGATGTAGCCCTGGAGGATAGGGTGAATTCCTTATTAATTTCTTGTGTTCTTATACTTGCTTACTGTGTTTCTCTGTTGTCTTCCATTTTCAAGTGTCTATGTATTTGTAATCTAATCGATCTATTGCTTAAATGACCTAGACACACACCAATACATGAGTCTGTAATACCTCCATTTAATAATTCTTAGCTGAGATCAATCTTACGGTGATTATCAGATCAAGTGGTATCAAAACTTTAGGTTGTAAGGTTAGACAAGCTTGTGTTGGTTTAGCTGTTGTATGCTCACTAGATCAAAGCTCAAATTAGGAGAAGGAAGGTTGGTCAAAACTAATCCCGAGATTGGGAGAGTCTATCCTCAGAAGACCATGTCAAAGGAAGCTTCTATGGGGCCAGACCCTTAATTCATAGAGAGTTTCATAGCTATAAATTCTATGGTAGAAGAAACGTATAGCAACTTTAGAAAGCATAAGGATGAAGATTCATCGGGCTCTAAACAAGATAAAGAAGAAGATGAATCTCATTCCCATGGCCACTCAAAAGGAAAAGGGAAAGAGGAAAACTTTCTCATACCTCCTAATAGCCCTTTGCATAATAAGAAAGCATCTTTGATCAAGCTAGATGTTAAATTTGACTTTCCTATATATGATGGAGAGCTAAATGCTAAAAAGTCGGACAATTGGATTAGACAAATTGATGTGTATTGTAGAGTGTAGCACATCGACTCAGACAAGAGAAAAATTTAGCTAGCAAGCCTACCCCTTGGAGACACTACCTTGGTTTGGTGGGATGGCAAAACCGAAGCTGAAAAGAAAAGACATGGTAAGACTATCTCTATCTGGAGTGAATTTGTTTTTGCCATCAAGAAGCAATTCTATCCATTGGGCTACATGCAATGCCATGATGAGTTGGAAAACTCTTTGGTAGTTGAAAGGGAAAACTGTGCAAGGGTACACTCAAGAATTTAGAAAGAGAGGATTGATTCTAGGGGTCTCATTAGACTCACCAAAGACTCTTTTGAAGTACATTGGTGGTCTACACATCTACATGAAGCATACCATCCTCATGTTTAATCCCACTAGTATAGATGAGGTATCTGTACACGCTACTCATCTAGAGGCTAGAGGAGAGAATGGAAATGCAGAGGTTGGGGACCATCCCAACCCACTGCAAACAAGAACAAGGAGAAAAGAATGCAGAAGTGGAAAGAAAGGAAGGCTAACACTACACAGAAAAGAAAAGCTTGTTGTACTCACTCTAAAAAGGATGGGCATGATGATGAGCATTGTTGGATTCTACGTCTAGAGCTGAGACCTAAGAAGTATGAGGGCAAGAAGAAGAAAACTGCTACAACTATTAAGAAAGATTTGGGGTCAGATTCGGGAGATGAAACAATCATTGCAGCCATAGGTATAAAAGGCAAGAATTCTAAAGCAACTACTAGTAATTATACTCAATCTATTATTGATGAAGAACATGAGAGTAAAAGACATGAGCTTTTCCATATTCGAGTTGTTTCCAAAAATCAAAAGATTGATACTTTTTTTTATGGTGGCTCACAAGTAAATTTTATTACTGAAGAAATTGTAAAGAAATTGGGATTAGCAACTACACCTCACAAGAAACCATACCCATTAGGATGGTTGAATGATAACGCACAATTACAAGTGACTAGACAATGCAAACTCAAGTTTTCTTTTGGGTCAACATTTGTAGATGAGGTTGAGTTAGACATAATTCCTTTGGATATATGTGGAATTGTTTTAGGGAATCCTTACTTGTATGATAGAAAGGCTATTTTCTATAGAGTTGATAACAAGTATCTACTTGTTAAAAATGGAATCAAATACTTTGTAAGATCTCATAAGCTCAAGAATAATTATACTCTCATAAACTCAGGGAAGATGAAAAGAAATGATAAATCTATGAAAACAATTCTTGCTAATGGTTGTAAAGGAAAAGAAACCTGACAAAACCAGCATATTTGAGGGGTGTAATGCTAAGCAGCAAGATGATATAGAAAAATATTGTTTCAGAGTATGATCTCCTGTTCCAAGAACCTAAAGGTCTGCCACCCAAAAAGGAAATATTACATGATATTATTTTGCAGCAAGATGTCCCATTGCCTAACATTTGAATGTAAAAGTTGTCTCCTTTAGAGAATGCTGAAATCAAGAAGTAGGTGCAGGAGTTGCTCGAGAAGGGGTTCATTAGGCCTAGCACATCACCGTGTGGGTCACCAATCGTTTTGCTGAGAAAGAAAGATGGCTCATGGAGAATGTGCATTGGTTACCGAGCACTGAATAAGATAACAATAAAAAATCGTTATCCCCTTCCTCGCATAGATGATCTTTTAGATCAATTGAAGGAAGCTGTCTATTTCACCAAGTTGGACTTGCACAGTGGATACCATCAGGTCAGAGTTGCAAAGCAAGATGCATGGAAGACTGCTTTCAAGACAAAGAAGGGATTGTATGAGTGGTTTTTTATGCCTTTTGGCTTAACCAATGCCCCTGCTCCTTTCATAAGATTAACGAATGATGTACTCAGGAATTTTCTTGATGATTTTGTTATTGCGTATCTGGATGACATTAGGATTTTTAGTAAAACATAGGAGGAACACTTAAAGCATATTAAGCAGACATTAGATGTTTTGGAAAAGAAAAAATCTATGTTAAACTCTCCAAATGTGAATTTGGAAAAACATCTCTAAATTATTTGGGTCATATAGTAGGGGGTGGTGAATTGAAAATAGATCCCTCTAAAGTGGCAGTCATTGTAAACTAGCCTAAACCCAAGTTTGCTACAGAAGTGAGAAGCTTCTTAGGAGCAGCACAATATTGAAGGAAGTTTATCTCTAAATCTTCCTCAATTGCAACTCCCTTACATGCTTTGACAAGATTGAACAAGGTGTTTCATTAGGGAGGAAAACATCAGAAAGCCTTCAAAACCTTGAAGGAAAAGATTAGTACAACATCTATACTAGCATTGCCTGATCTACAAAGACCTTTTGAGGTCCAAACAGATGCCAATGACTATGTCATGGGAGCAGTGTTGACACGGCGTGGTAAACCCATATGTTATCATTCTGAGACTTTTAATTTTGCGGTAGTTAACTATCCTACATATGATAAATAATTGTGTGCACTAGTTCAGAGTGTGAAAAAGTGGAAACATTTCTTAATGGGCAGAGAGACAGTAATACATACTGATCATCAACCGCTTCAATATATACACTCCCAAACTAAATTGCAGCAATCAAGGCACCACAGATGGATGGGTTTTCTACAACAATTCCATTTAGTCATCAGATATAAAAAGGGCATACATAACAAAGTTGTAGACATGTTATCTAGACCCATTGTAAATGCATATACTATACTTAAGCATAATTCCTGTACTACATGAAAGCTACATTGAACAATACGATCAAGATATAGATTTTAAATATGTATATGAAACTTTGACTCAAGGAAAAAAAGTAGAAGAATTGGATTATCATGTGAAGGACCGACTTTTATATCATTTTGGGAAACTCTACATTCCACAAATAAAGAGAGTAAATATAATCAGAGAGGCACACACTTCTCTGATATCAGGTCACTTTGGGGTAAGTAAAACAATTGTACAGTTGCAAAGGTTTTGTTATTGGCCAAAAATGAATGAGACAGTTTCTAGATATGTGAGACGGTGTACTATGTGTGCCAAAAGCAACCCCAACAATAGAAAACTAGGCCTATACACTCCATTACCAGCTCCTTCTCACCCTTGGCAAAGTGTTTCCATGGATTTTGTTGGGGGACTACCTAAGTCTAGAAAAGGTCATGATTATATGTATGTGGTTGTGGATAGGTTCAACAAAATGTGCATTTTGATACCTTGTAATAAGCAGATTACAACGGAACAAACTACAAAGCTATTCTTTGAACATGTATGGGTTCATTTTGGGTTACCCACTTCTATTACATTTGATCGAGACACCCGAATTGTAGGGAAGTTTTTCTCAAGTCTATGGGAGCTAATGGACACCCAACTGAGGAAAAGCAAAAATTTTTATCCACAAACCGATGGCTAGATAGAGGTAGTTAACATGACAATGATCCAACAACTTAGAGGATATTGCAGCAAACATCCTACACTTTGCAATGAACACTTGTGTTATGTACAACATGCTTACAACAGAGCAAAACATTCTTCTACACAAAGATATTTTTTTGAAACATGTTTTGGTTTCACACCAAGGTCCCCTTTGGATTTTGTCTTTGGTAAAGATACCACTGTTGATGGGCACAGTGATGTGTACAAGGCAACTAGGTTCATTGAAAATATCCAGGAGATCCACCAAGCAGTACAAGAATAGCTGGAAGAGATCCAAGCCAAATACAAGACAAGGAATGACAAGCATCGAGTGGAGCATAGTTTCCAAGTTCGTGACCAGGTCTGGTTGTATATCAGCAACGACAGGATGCAAGGTGAAGGTAAAGAGCTAAAGCCGATTAGGTATGGACCTGTTAGCTTCCTATACCAATAGATTTCATTTTTCATGATTGACTGGAAAAGTGCCAAATATGTTCATCCTTCTCATGCTGCAAAGGTTCCATATTTTGAAGAATCTCACTATGTATAGGTCGCTGAATCCTGTCACAATTGATGAATAGCCAGACAGTCTAATCCTGGCTAGATCATGTTTGAATTTACATGTCTTAGACTAGAGAATAAAGGTCTGCACAAACAGTTTAAGCTTGGCAGACAAGTAGTTAGGCAGAGAAGCAAAGGGTCTCAACAGCTTAATCTGAGCCCTGGAAGAAATAAGGGTAGACTTAGATAGAAGGGCAGCTAAAACAAAAGAGAAGAATCAAGTGTTGCTAGTTCAAGTGCACCCAATGAAAGTGAAGAGAAAATGTTAGCTATACTAGGTTGGGTAGGTAGTTTTGATGGTATAGAAGCATGGTTTGTGGGCAAATTTCTCCTTGGGAATAAGTTTCCATCTCATAAAATCATAAGATACCATGGCAAGGTGGCTACAAAACAAATGGAGCATGACTAATTCCCCTCCCAATTTTACCAAGAAACACTTACTAACATTCCCCCCAAGGGCAATGAGATTTTCTCATTACCTTTAGACCACTTCATCGCATGGTAAAGCTAAGTGAAAATGTGTTTTCACCTAGGAAAAACAAGCCACATTTCTTGTGTAAAAGTCTTTATTCCATTTTGCCAAAGTTTCCTAAAATTCACCACTTGTCATCCTTTCATTCCCCCCCTTACCTAAGTTTTCACTCTATAAAACTTAGCCTAAACCATACAAACCCATCCCCCATAATCATATTAACCTACTAACCTTATTATATAGCTCCTATGTACATTTCCCTCCCTTACTATGTATAAACACAAAAACCCCTAAAAAATCTAATACCCCGACCCTTGGCTAACTATAGCCATATTTTAAACTTTTATAGGGATTTATTGGTCTACCAAGGGCCAATAACAACCTCCACGTGCCCATCGGGACTTGTTTGGCCTCTGCCTACATAAAATAGCCGAAACCAATGTTTTTCCCCCAAAAACCCACTTTTCCAAAGTCTGAAAATACATCAAAAACATTACAAATCCCAAAAAATTAAAGTGGGTCCCCCGCTGCTAACTTATTGCCGCCTCCATCACCCGCCAACCGTCCAATTGGCGCTGCCAGATCCGATGGTGGTTGGCGATTTCGGAAGTCTCAACTTAATGAACGATAGTGTTAGTTACCTATACCAATAGGTTTAATTTTTCATGATTGGCAGGGGAAGTGCCAATATGATCTACTTTGGTGATACAAAGATCTCATATTCCTGTGGGAGAAGTATACTTGTTTTGGTTGATGCTGCCCTACTTTTGGATGGGTAATCCAACAGCCTAAGCTGGGTCATGCCATGTTTTAATTTTTGTTGTAGATTAGAGAAAGAAACCTGTCCTAACAGCTCAATCTTGGCAGGTAAAGTAGATAGGTAGAGGAAAAAGGTTCCCAACTGCTTAATCTGGGGCCTTGGAAGCAATAAGGGTAGCTTTAGATAGAGAATCAAAAGAAAAAGCCAAAGGAAAAGAAAAGGCACAAAAGGGTTTGCAAATCTAAGTGCACCCTCTCTGGAGTAACAAAAAATGCTAGGCAACAAAGTGGGTAGGTAGAGGGGGTTGTAGAAAGTTTGGTTCATGGCATTGCACTAGCCTAAAGCAAAGGTAAAAAACATGGTGCCAGCACAAATTGCCTATTTTCAGCACTCTTACAGAACTTAATGAAGCATGTCTGACTTCCAGATCACCCCCTATCACATTCATGACTAACATCCATATGCCACCCAGGTTCACAAAGAAAGTCAAAGTCTTTTGTTGGTTCTAGTCTCTTTAAGAGCCACATTTCTTGTGCAAATACTCTTTTCATTTTGATCTACTTCCTAAAAACTAAGTTGATTTCATATAAACAAAACTTAGTATTCCCCCCCCCATCCACCTCTTTCACTCATATTAACTACTAACTTATCACTATTTAACTCCCTATACCCCCTATTCCCCTATTACTATGTAAAACTTGGCAAAAAACCCAAAAAATCTAAGTATCCCCTTCCCCGAGCATTATAATCTCTATGTATGATTTTCAATGTCTTCAAGCACTAAAAACATTTGAGCGCGACCCAAAGAGTGCTAAATAATTAATCCTGGGATTAATCCGGGACTTGCTCGGATTAATTAGCCAAAAACCCGCTTTTGCAAGTTAACCTTTGTAAATATCCATTTAACTCGTAACTCTGCAAAACAACCCGAAAACCCACTTTTGCTAATGTTTCCGTCGGGCTCGCATTTCCAAAAAAATTAATATTTTATGTTGCCCCGCCTTCCATATCGTATTGGCAACTCATCGACCCGTCGACCGTCGGATCTGGGCTTTCCCATCTGACGGCCCACATGATATCGGACGGGCCTCCATGACCGAAACATACCTTCCGAGAAACTGTCAGAGGGTGACGTCAGACCTCTGCCACGCGTCTCCCCCAGATTTTCTCGGGTCGCCTTCTGACAATACCGAGACCGTATAGAAGGCGGTCCGAGAAAACCCACTTACCGCTCAACTATACCGCCTGCCCGCACCAGCGCCACGCCCGCCCACGTCACTTCCACTCAGCACCCCCCACCGCCAACGCTCCTACGTGTCCGCCATCTGACAATCCCCGTGGACCACTCACAGACTGCCACATCACTTAATGATGTCATGTTGACGTCATCCAAAAAGCGCGCCAATAGCCCAAAAGTCCATATTTTAGCCAAATTTTCGTGTTTTTTCTCACTTTTGCAAACTGAACTACTGCTCACCTCTGCATGTAATTTATGACCACTTGTCGCCAACCTGCAAAAATAAACCTGAAGGATGCTACCGCCTCCCACCTGCCTGCATTTGCGACCATTGCCAGCAATTTACCAGGTATTTACCCAAAGCATCCCCTCAGAGCTTGCTTCTGTCCATAATTCTACAACACTCAATTAAACAACAATAATTACAACCAATTTACCAGTAAATTCCCGGTAAACCAGCATCCCTTCGCAGTGGCAGGGTCAAAATTTGCCTACTGAACCCATATGCAGTCACCTTTTCCTGAATTCCCACTCTGTCCACGCATTCGTGGACTGAAAACCTGAAAGGCATAATTCACTGGAAAAACAGAGTTGCCAGTCCCTGCAGTCCCTAAATTAACTCCCTTTGAGCATTCTACGCCATTTTTCACCATAGTGGCCTCATTTACCCTTACAATTGGCTTTACTTCTGCAGAATTAGCCCTAAGTGTTCTCCTGCCCACTAAAGCCAGTTTTAGTACAAACTCACAAGTACTACCCAGCCATGGAAACACTAGTAGCCCTGAATGTTCAGCCTCTGAATGCCCCGCACAGAGAGCTAGAGTGGAAAGCCCTAGGTGATAGAGATTACCAAATGTTAGACTCCATGGCCATGACAGCCAAATTCAATGTTCACCTGTTGAATGAGTTAAAGGCCCAATATCTCAGTGGGGCTGATACCTTAGGAATTTGGGACTCCCACATACCCATTTACAACCTTCCTCTAGTCAATGTCCTCCCAGACTTGATAAATCAATGCAGGTCGAGCTATGACCCCTATCAGAGAGCCGTCCTCAGCCCTTCAGGCTCAGTATTGTTCCATATCACCCCTGAGGCCATCAATGAAATGCTCCGCTTTCACACCACAAAACCCCTAACTCCTCTCTCCATCCATGACTTGATAACGAAAGGGGGAAAGCTGTCCAGTGAACAGATTGCCAGAATTAATCGGTTTTTTATTCAGCCTCAATATCAATCTATGAGCAATGCCCTTCCCATAGCATATCAATATCTTAATGAGCTGGGCAAAATGCTGGTGGAATTGATCAGTTACATCCTGGGTTATGGGTCATATGAGGATCTGGATGAAACCATTATGGCCATGCTGTCCATTTTCTCCCCAGGAATTCCTCCTACTGTACATTATGATTTTGCCACTTTTATTGCCAATAGGATTCATAAGCAATTATTGAATCTAGAAAGGGAAAAGGTGTTTAAATACACCAGGTACATATATCATTTATTATTGTTTTATCATCCTCATGCCTTCCCTGTCCCTCTCAAAAATCTAGATGCCCAGGGAAGCCCTAGGTCGGTTGTGTTTTGGTCTTCAGTCTGCCATATTCTATCTTATTCACCTTACACCTACTGTGAATTCATTGACCTTTTCATCCATCCAGCTATGACCTTGTTATTGGGTGTCCCTCCTCCCAGATTGATAGAGGAAATGCAAAGAATTCTTCAACTCTCAAAGGTCTACAGCATTGGTGATTGGTACTTTTACCAACGCCACACAGTAATTAGAATATATGGCTGTGAGTTGAGTCCTTATAGGTTGCCAAAATATGTCCCTATGAGACTCTTTGCCCTAGAGTACTTTAGGCAGTTTGGAAATGTAGACTTTGTCCATTTCCAAAGCAAAAATAAGAAAGTGCAACTGAAGGTGAGAAATCAGCTAGGCCTTTTTGTACAATAAAAGGAGGAAGGATGGAAGGAAGCTGATAGGATCCTAGAGACCCTCAGACTTCAAACCAGTTTCAAATGGGTACCTTATGACCCTAATCACTTCATTTCCCTTAGGAGGATAAAATACAAATTGGGTGGCTATGCTCATGTGAAACTGCCTCATATTGAGTAATATGCCAATGCCCTAAGCTGGAAAGAAGGCACCCTAGAAGAGCCAATTGGTAGGGAGCAAATGCTACAAAGGGAGGCAAGGAATCTCGAAAAGGAGGTTGACTTAGAAACTTGTGGACAGGTTTCTTCCTCCTATCAAAAGCAAATTGGAGCAGTTGCCTCATCTTCCACAGCCCAGCAGCAAGCAGCCGGAGTTGCCCAACAGGAATCAAACAAAGATAAAGCTAAGCAAGTGGAGCAGGAACAACCACCTCCTAGGACAGAGCATCAAACAGAACAACAAATAGAAAAGGAGGTTGAACAGTAAGAAGAACATCAAGAAGAGGGGCAGCCTATGCAACAAGAGCAAATGGATGAAGCCCCAACACCCACTGAGCAACAGGCTCAAGAGAAAATGACTTATGGGAAAGAAAAGGCAGCGGAGGCCTCAGTGCTTCAAACTCCACAAAAGGAGGAAAAGGGAAAGAAGAGGGATAGAGAACAGGAGACTCCCCTCACCACGTCAACAAATCAAGGAGAGAAAAGGCAGAGATTAAATCCCCTCTCTGAGGAAGAAATGCCTATGGGGCAATCGTTGGGAATGGACCCACCAAGTATGGAGGCATCTGCCAGTTCCTTTCAACAGGAACAAGAGAGAACTATTGGAGGAGGGGTCAGCTCCTCAAGTCATCAAAGGAGAGCAGAGGCAGGCATCAAGCAACAGTTTCTTGATATCAAGAGGAGAAATGAGCCACTCAGGCTCCAAATCTACAACCAGTTGCTAAAGATGGCCCCCACCAATCAACAAAGGCTTATGTCCGCCTATGACATCACAGAAGGAAAAATGACCATGAGTCATTTCATGCCCACCATGCTGCAGCCACAGTCAGCTGCAGACTATATAAGAACCAACCTTGAGGTTCTTGCAAAGGACATCCACCCTATGGACCAAATAGAGCT